>OVBW01001918.1:0-10424 GCA_900406355.1 Erysimum pusillum | reverse complement strand
CTTTTTACTGGAGGGATTTGATAGTTAACGGTTGGTTTTTATTTTAGGGTTTCATCTTTGAGACTGTTTGTTTCTGATTTTTATGTTCAGTTTGTTTCAAAGTTGCGGTTGTGTGACTTATTGTAGGATGTTTCTGTGTATTGACTACCAGGGGCTGAACCGGGTCACTGTTAAAGAGTCCAGAAATGTCTTACAACAAGTCACACAACCAAAAGCAACCTTGAAGCAAACTGGACATAAACATCAAAAAAGAACAGTCTCAAAGACGAAATACTAAAATAAAACCCAACCGTTAACTATCAAATCCCTCCGGTGAAAAGCTAGACTTAGATGTCACGAAGCTTCCCACAAAATCTCGTGCCGATCGGAACCCAGAAAACACCACGATCTCAGTTACAATCCCCGCTGGTCCTAACTCGCGTATGAGAAAATGTGTCTCACGAAACTGCCAATAACTCATCGAGTTTAAATCCAAATCCACTTATGTAAAATGGAGAATGACGATGAAAGATTTGGGAATAACTCTACCAAATTTCGTTACCTTTGACAACGATTTGGTATGCCGAAACTGTTTCCTCCCAAACTCTAACGATTCTGCTCCTTCTCTTTCTCTCTAACACACAGCTTTGTTGATATCTTTCTCCTTCTCACCAAAATAACCAAGAGTTCTCTCTCTTCCTCTCCCTCTCTCAGGAAACGACAATAGGCTAAACAAAAGCCTAAAGTCGAGTTTCCCCTTTAAATAGATGAGCCCTAGGGTTTTCCTAACCCAAACCGAGCAAACCGGTCTATTTCTTAAAACAAAAATTGGTTCGCGTGCGTTACATATTCACACTCATGTTGTTTGGGCTAAGTTTGTTTGGTGTACTGATGAATCATGCCGTGATCCACCATGGTTCTACAATTAATGTTTAACTAGAGACTGCACTAAAGGAAAGAGATCAGTATCTATTACAAATCAAAGAGCATACGAACAATGTCGACAAATCTCAAATGTTTTGTTTGAAGCGGGTACAATCGTAGTTCTCAAAACTGCTCTATTATCGACAAAAATCAGTGGTTCATCTTATAAATCTAAAGTTGGCAACAAGAGACCATATGCGATTTTCGATAGAGTAAGCTCCGCTGCGCATCTTTCGCGGTTTTGCCTTTACACCTCAAACCTCACTGGACTTATGGAATCTTCCATTGTACTAGAACTTGTGTTGAACTTGAAATAATGACAAAGGTCGAATGGTTGGTCGGAAGCATTTCCCAAGCCACAGATCCACTCGTTGACAGTATCAGCTCTGCTGCGCAGCTTTTGCGTTTACACCTCAAACCTCAGGCATTCACCGTGCTTTGCCATGTATTTTCATAGCAGTCTTGAGACAATGGAACTTAAGGAATTTTCAGTTGTACCAGAACTTGTGTTGAACTTAAGGAATTTTCAGTTGTACCAGAACTTGTGTTGAACTCGCGCTATAATGATGAAGGTCGAATAGAAGGATTTTCGAGCAACGAATCCACTCGTCGACCGTATAAGAGTCCTTCAGGTACTTATCAGAAACCTCCACGAAGAGTTAGATATCTCAAAGCCATGTAAGAGTTATGTAGAGAAGACATAAAAGGAAAGGCACAATCAACTTTCTCTACGTTTCCTTAATTACCTAATCAACCAACAAAGAAACAACATCATAGATAAACACAACTTCATATCAACAAAGTCACAACACACAAATTAGAAAAACATCAGTAAATAGATCCTACACGGCTACAAACACTTGTTTTACGAAACAAAGTGATGATATTTAGGATATGAAAACTACATATAAGGTAGGAAGAAGCATCAAGGATTGGATCTGAAAGGATTGCGCTCGTTTGATTGAGGGTCTACCTTGGGTGAGAGATTGTATCCTTGAAGCAGATCGCGGATCTTTGAGTACATCATCACCTGTGACGGGTCTCCTCCACTGCCACTGCTCTGTGATGCCACCCTTGAATTTTCCTGCAGCTTAATCTTCTCGAACAGATACTGCTTCTCTGCCTCTGCCTCGCTCAGCCTCTGTTTCAGATAGTTACTTGCGTATTCCTCCTCGGATTTATCCATTTTCGCGAGTACAATCCTCTGCAACCTCTCAGCCTCCCGCTTTGCTTCGTTGGCTTTAAGCTGGAACATATCTGCCNTAAGCTGGAACATGTCTGCTTCCGCTTGCTTCAGCCTCACGATTCTCTCAAGCTCGTCTATCTGAAGTTTCTTCTTCTGTCTCTCAGCTTTCAGTTCTGCTACTTCTTTTGCTTTGTCTTCGAGCTCTCTGTCGCAAGTCTCGAGAGCCATGCGTGCCTTCTTGAACATCCGCATCTTCTCCTCAGCCACTATTTCCATTTTCCTCAGAGTCTCCTGCACAACTTCAGCAATTCGGTTGCATGCATCCTGAGGTGCTATCAGACGTGCACCATCTCCATTCTCAAAGCTCTTTGCGGAGTCTAATTCGATCTCTTCAGTGACATGGTAACAAAACTGGTTAGACTAAACAGACAGAGTAATGTTTACTAATAAAGAAATAAATGTATTAGCAGTTACCTTGGAAAAACATTAATATCAATTTAGCAGCANCTGCACAACTTCAGCAATTCGGTTGCATGCATCCTGAGGTGCTATCAGACGTCCACCATCTCCATTTTCAAAGCCCTTTGCAGAGTCTAATTCGATCTCTTCAGTGACATGGTAACGAAAATGGTTAGATTAGATAGACAGTAATGTTAACTCGTAAATAAATAAACGTATAAACTTGTTAGAAGTAAGTAGCCGATTACCTTGGAAGAACATTAATATTAATTTAGCAGCTNAGTTACCTTGGAAAAACATTAATATCAATTTAGCAGCAGTTGCTTCAGCCAAACCACCTTTAATCTTGTCGATAAGCTCCTCACACTTCCAGAATAGTTTCCTACCTCGTTGATCTTCACTTCCACGGAAAATCCTACTAACATAGTCGAGTTCATTCATCAAAGATTCCCGATCCCAGTTCGGTGCACAGTGCTGAAACACATCTTTAACCCAACCTAAAAGCTCAGACGTGCGATTACAAGCCCGGCACTTGAACACAATTTCTCCCGGACCTGATGTGTTCTTAGCAGAGGATCCCATGGTGATCTGTCCATCCCGAATAGCACAATCCGTATGAGTCCAGTGTGAACACAAGTCGCATCCAATCCACCGGCAAGTATTGACAGAAAAATCAAATTTGTTACAGATTGTACACATACAAAGGTTGCAAAACCCTTTCCTGTTGGTGCATATTTCGCAGTAACAATCATCAGCTGGTAGTTGGTTTTGGCAGGCTATGTTTCTGCATCTCTTATATAAAAAAATCTCGATAAGAGTTGTCTGAGACAGACTGATATTCGGGTGCAAAAACGCCTGGATCCCGGTATTTATCGCTACAAGTATCTCAAGCTGCACTCGGTGAGCTCTAACAAGTGTTGTCAAACTCAAATCAGATCTACTCTGAACAAGCTTCTGCAAAAACATAAACTCATCTACGCTCTGCGCTACAGTTCCTTCAAGAATAGACTTAAGACCATTCTTCAACTCATCAAGAAACTCATCCGGTAATCTATGCATTCTCTCCGCAACTAATTCAACTCTTTCTCTAGCTATATCCCGTACCGATACCTTATCCGCATTCGCCACAGTATGCATCACATTCATAGTCTGTTCATGAGAATCAGGCTCAGTCTTTTGACTCACTGTCTTCTTCGAGTCTGAGAGTGGCCATGTTTCTTGCGAACTCGCACTCTCGGCTGGTGACTCGCGACGTGGTTCTTGATCCGCAGAGACAAGTGATAAAGCTGTTTCAAGCCCTCCACTTCGTTGTTGTTGACGTGGTGGTAACATTTGGTGAGGATGATTCGAACCAGAAGATGTTCCCATTAATATTAAAGACTGCAATCAAATCAAAGCTCTTAATTTGACTTTAACCCAGAAAAAAAAAAATATTTAATCATAATATCATCAGAATATATGAATTATAGCTCTGAATTTGAATTTAACCCAGAAAAAAAAAAAATGATAATATCATCACAATATGAATCAAAGCTCAAAAATTGACTTTAACCCAGAAAAAAATAATCAAAGTCCCTAAAATTTTTTTAAAAAATGATAATATCATCACAATATATGGATCAAAGCTCTGAATTTGACTTAAACCCAGAAAAAAAAAAAAATCAAAATCCCTAAAAATAAAATAAAATGATAATATCATTACAATATGAATCAAAGCTCTGAATTTAAATTTAACCCAGAAAAAAAGTGGTAATATCAACACAATATGAATCAAAGCTCAGAATTTGAGGTTAACCCAGAAAAAAAAAAAGTCAAAATCCCTAAAAAAAATCAGTCAAACAAAATGGACAAAATTAAAAACAAAGAATCGTATAAAATTGATAGTGGAAATAGATAAATATTAACTAAATTAAACTTAGATGCAATAAAAGTCTAATCATAAACTAAAATTGATTCATCAAAAATCAAATTTTCAAATTAGCTTTGTGAACTTCAACAACTTCGATTAAGAAAGATCCTTTGATATTTACTTCATTGAAGAAGAAACAGAGAGTATATAAACAGATCGGAGAAGAAGAACTCACCGGAACGAGAGAGAGACACGTCAGGAGGAAGAAGAAAGAGTGAGGAAAGACAAAATGTTAAGCTAAGAATTATTTATTTATTTATTTTTAATTTAAAGTTCTAACGTTACAGACAGCTGCCGGTTTTTAATATGTAAATGTAACTGACCCAACCGGTGACAGGTGACTTAACGTTGTTTTGACTTTTGACTTTTGACTTCATTTTTCTAAGTTTCTTGCACGCTCAAGTTTTTGAAATTTGAATACATTATCACATCCACATACATATATTATTTCAAGTTTTCAACTAAAAGCAAATAAGATTTTATTACTTCATATATATTCATGTTAATTATAACCGGAAGTGTTAGGATAAGATTTTTGTTATTTTTTATCTCTCAACTCAAAATTCTTGTAAAGATATACTCCCTGCGTTCTTTTTTATTTGATTTTTGTAGAAAATATTTGGTTTGAAAAAGATGAATTTTTTCACTTTTCTATGTACAATTGTTAAAAATAAATTATTGAATTCAAGAAAAAAAACTAAACATTATTAGTTTAGAATTGTTTGAAATTAAAAATCACAAAAAATAATGTGTTTTAATTGAGTTGTTTATTATAGCTGAAAATCTAGAAAATCAAATAAAAAAGAACGGAGGGAGTATCAACTAAGGACGTAGACTTCTGCATCATTGAAAAATATGATTATTATAATTATTTAGATTATAAGTATAATGATTTTGAAGGTTTTTATATATTTTAAGAGAGTTTTTTATTTATAAGTATAATACTTTAACTTTTTGGGGCATTATCTATTAAGAAAAGACAATTCAAATATTAAATGTTTGTCTTTGGGAAAAATATAGGGCAATTCTCTAAAATACCACAATTTTTGTTTTTAGGACAAAAATACCACCAAAATAAAATAAATTTTTAACTTTTAAAACTTTAAATTCTAAATTCTAAACACTAAACCCTACCCAACCCTACCCCATAAATACTAAACCCTAAATTGCAAAATAATAACCCAAACCAAATATTTAAAATTCTATACCTATGAACAATAATTTGATATTAGTGGTATTTTTGGAAAAAAAACTAAAATGGTGGTGTTTTGAGGAATTCCTCAAAAAATATATTGGTTTCTAAGTTTAACAATTGTTTGTTTCTAAAAGTTGGGTAGGTTATGGAAGGATAAGTTCATCTTTTTTATTTTCATAATAGTTATCCTACCCTTCTTAAGAACACAATGGATAGGAGTTACATTTATAAACAATGTGTGGTATATGTTTTGTCTCCCTCACAAAATAAAAATAAATAAATAACATAAACTCTAAAATAAAGCGATTTACTACAATGACTTAAACAAATATGAATAAGAATTTTTTTTTCTAAAATAAATTTGAAAATACCTTACAAATTTTGCAGACTTAACAAATATTTGATAAATTTCTATATACATATTTGACAAATTATATGATTATCTAACAGATTTTACATGCTAGTCTTCTATTTTTTGGGTAAACTTTGTGGATATTTTACAAACTTGCTGAAATTTAACATATTTTACAAAAGACTTGCAAATTTATTGGTGAATTTAGATATTAATCTTCTCAATAATCATTTGGCAGGTATTTGGCAGATTTTATAAAAATCTTCCAAAATTATTAGCATACTTTATGAAATTATTTCCAACCTATTGACAAAATTCAATTTTAAATTTACTTGGCAATTTTTGATAGATCCCTACAGATATGTTGGTATATTCTATAAATATTTGTCATAGTTTACGAAGTTTCCAAGCTCATTGGCATGAGTCTACCGAAATGGATAATGCTGGAATTTCTTTGGATTTTGCATGAATCGACTAACCACTCCAACGTTCATGCATAACTTCCATACCAAAGTTAGCGGAATGGAGAACGGAAAGGTCCGCAGGTATTTATTACTCTTATAAAAGAGGAACTCGAGTCAGTGATTGATTTCTCCCTGAAATTAGCTCCGTCGAAGAAGAGGCAGATCAAAATATGGTGCAGAAAAGTCCTATCTATAGTCATTGGGTTGTTCCGCTATATCAAGAAGAGTGAGGAATAACCGTTTTAGAACAATCATTTTCAAAGCAAAGGTTCCTTCATTTTCTGCTCCCCCCAAACTTTTGATTCAAGTATGTAAACTTATTACCAATCCCATGGATATTTGACATTATGCGTATATTGATATATCCCTACACTATTATTTGAGCAATATTACAACATTTTGAACGTGTTAGATTTCGTTTCACTAGAAAAGTCATTAGAAGCATTATTATTTCATTATTATACAAAATATTAGTTTAGATTTTGATTTAGTTTGTTAGATATAGACAAAATATCAACATTTAAATAAATAAATTATGAATATTCAATTCCAAAATTTTCTCCACAAAATTAGCAATATAAATCAATTACGAATTTAAAACTTTTTGACGTATTAAATGATCAACTATTTTTATGTTCATGTTAAAGAAAGTTTTTTCTATCAAAATTAGTTTAAATTATATTTTAAATAGGTGTCGAAAAAATAATATTTTAAATTTTTTAAAAAAATACTTAAACTAATCCTAAACAAAATAGTATCCCCCGTAACAGAATTTGACCTAATGATGGGAGACGAGGGCGACTCTAGGGTTTTGGCGATTGGTGAGCAAGATACGACTATGATGGATACCGGAGATGGGGGGAGACCGCCGGGCGATCCGCCAGATGCGCCTCGGGTGTGGGTTGAGAAGGTCACCGGGATAGCTGGCGGAGGGCGTCTGTGTCCGCACTTGGTTCTGGATGATGATTTTGTGGAATCGCAGATGACTTTAGAGTTTCCGAATGGGGAGGATGGAGAAGCGGTGGTTACGATTGGTAAGGAGGTGATAGATGTGATGCACGGATTGTGGAAACAGTGCATGATCGTGAAGGTACTGGGTAGGAATGTATCGCTTATGGCGTTACATCGGAAACTGAAGGAGTTGTGGAACCCAAAGGGGAGTATGCATGTGATGGATTTGCCACGAGGGTTTTTCATGGTGCGTTTTGAGAAAGAGGAGGAGTACTTGGCAGCTCTCACGGGCGGACCGTGGAGAGTGTTCGGGAGCTACCTGCTCTTGCAGGCTTGGACCCCGGAGTTTAACCCGTTGTGTGATGACATTGTCACGACGCCGGTATGGGTTAGACTGTCAAATATTCCGGTGAGCTTTTATCACCGCAAGATCTTGATGGGGGTTGCGCGTGGTATTGGGGATCCGGTTAAGGTGGACATGAATACTATCAATTTTGAGAGAGCTCGTTTTGCTAGGGTTTGTGTTCAAGTAAACTTGTCTAAACCATTGTAAGGGACGATTCAGGTGAACGGGGAGAGATACTATGTGGCTTATGAGGGGGTTGTCTACCATTTGCTCACATTGTGGTATCTACGGGCACTTGGTGCATAATTGTCCTAAGCGTGAAGTGGTGAAGTCTGTTGAGACCTCTACATCGCCGGTCACGAACAGCTTGGCTGTTGTGAACGTGCCGGATGTTGCAGGTGGAAGCAAGTCGGAGGAAGCAGGCTTTACATTGGTAGGACGAAATGGGAAAGCCGGTAAACGATGGGAGCAGAAGTCTCGTCGGGAGGAGACGGGGCCACGACCGACGGTAGGTCAGAGCCGACATCTTCGGGATATCACGGGGTCCAAAGATACGGGTGCAGTTGTGCTTTCAAACAGATTTGGTGGGCTGGAGAAAGATATGGGATCTTCGGAGAAAAGGGAAGATCCAGCTAATAGGGGGAAGGATAAGGAAAATGAGAATCCCGTATTTAACAGAAAAGATACGAACAGTAAGGCGCAAGGAAAGGCAATTGAATTTGGTGCCACTAGGGACCAGTTTCAAATTGGGGCCCGGGATGGGAAAAAAGACAGGAGAAGTGGGGCCTCTAAGCCCACTGAGAAGCATGGGTCTCGGCCCATGAAAGCAAATATGCAAAGACCGGCGAGAGGTCTCGTTTTTGGCCCAGTTGCAGGAGAGGAAGTCTTGGCGGTATCAGGGAAAAGAATGAGGGTGGAGGCGATGGTTGTGGGACGGCCAGGGGGTGTATTTACAAACGAGGGAGTTGTAGATAAGGCGCCTAATCCACCAGAACAGAGCCCGATGGAGGAATGCGAGCAAACAGGGGCTAGGGACAAGGAGAAAGCTCTTGGGATGGTAACGGAGGATTGTATTAACCTGGCGGATACGCCGGTTAATTCGAACGTTTAACGGTGGTCCCCGGTTGTTCTGCTTTACAAAGAACTTCCAATGACGAATTGCATCTTATGGAACTGCCGGGGGGCAAATAAACCTAATTTTCGACGGTCGATCCGATACCTTTTGAAGAAATTCAAGACAGATGTGCTGGCCATTTTCGAAACCCATGCTGGGGGAAATCGAGCGAGACAAATCTGTCAAGGTCTGGGTTTTGATAAATCATTTTGCGTAGACGCAGCTGGGCAAAGTGGTGGATTGTGGTTACTCTGGCGATCGGATATAGGGGAGCTGGAGATACTGAGTTCTTCTAATCAGTATATTCAAGCGAAAATTGTCAAAGATCAAGAGATTCTAAACTTGATTGTGGTGTATGCCGCTCCATCAGCAAGTCGGAGGAGTGGGTTGTGGGATGAATTGAGTGCAGTGATTGATGGTGTGATTGGTCCTCTTGTAATTGGAGGAGATTTCAACACAATTGTCAGAGCGGATGAGAGAACGGGAGGGAGTGGGAGTCTTTCACCCGATTCGTTGGCATTTGGTTCCTGGATAAATAATCACCAACTAATTGATATGGGCTTCAGTGGGAATCAATTTACGTGGAAGAGAGGACGTGTGGTGAACTCCTTTGTAGCTAAGCGATTGGATCGGGTACTTTGCTGCGCACATACAAGATTGAAGTGGCAAGAAGCAAAGGTAACTCATCTGCCTTTCTTGGCGTCGGATCACGCACCATTGTATGTGCAATTATCTCCAGACGGAATCTCTGATCCAAGGAGAAGGCCTTTTCGCTTTGAGGCGGCTTGGATCAAACATGGGGGGTTTAAAGAGTTGATTGATTCGTCTTGGAGAAGAGAGCTTTCAACTCCGGAAGCGCTCAAGGCTCTGCAAGTAACATTGAGGAAATGGAATAAAGAGGTTTTTGGAGACATCTATGCACGAAAGGAGAAGCTAATGTTTGAGATAAAAACCGTACAAGAGCTGCTAGATCAGAACCAAACAGATGACTTGCTGGAGAAGGAAGCTCAGCTACTCCGGGAGTTTGCTGTTGTGTTGGAACAGGAAGAAGTAGTGTGGTTTCAAAAGTCACGGGAAAAATGGATCGTTCAGGGAGATCGGAATACATCCTTCTTCCACACTTCGACAATTATACGGAGAAGACGGAACAAAATTGAGCTGCTGAAAGATGATGATGGGAGGTGGGTTGCGAACAAGGAGGAATTGGAGAAACTTGCAGTGGCCTACTATCAGAGATTATACTCGATGGCCGATGTAGATCCGGTTGTGGAGAGTTTGACAAGAACAGGTTTTGACCCTATCACGTATGAAGAGAATCGGGAACTAAATAAACCTTTCTTGGAGTCTGAGGTTGCGCTAGCGATTAAGAAGATGGGACGGTATAAGGCACCAGGGCCGGATGGGTTTCAACCTGTCTTCTACCAAGAAAGTTGGGATGTGGTAGGTGAGTCGGTGGTGAGATTTGTACTGGATTTCTTTGTTACAGGAGTACTACCTGTTGGGAATGTCCTGAAATCATACTTGTATTTCACTCTAGACATAGTT
>OVBW01001915.1:0-11531 GCA_900406355.1 Erysimum pusillum | reverse complement strand
TTTTTTTTTTTAGTAGATAGATATTGTTTCCTTTAATTTACCATTTTTCTATCTTACTTTTTGTCACTTTACTCTTTTCTTGTAATAGTCAATTATACAGTAAGGTGATAATGTAAATAATTATTAAGAGTCTAATACAGTAGTAATTATTCATAATGATGTGATTAGCATTGAGGACGTTTAGTGGTATTGGACATTGATTTAAAGATTAAATGGAATTGGTGGTGAAACAACAAAGGAAAAGTGTAACACGATTCTATTCTCTCTATGGGTCTACTCAAGATTTGTTTGTTGCTTGCTTATTCCCACTAACTAATTATATCTCTTTCGAATACTGCTTATACCAAAAGAAATAATGTTTTGAATACTATTTAAGTATGGCTAGGTTAGACGACAAAACATTTTGGCTTTTGTGGTTGCCTTGTCTGATTTGGATACGAAACATTTTGACGTGAAAGATGTTCAAATCTAAAATGAACGCCGGGATGCGATTGATATCCGAATGAACAACTTTTTTCATTTATATATTTTGACTTCTGGTTACATAAGAGCTTTAATTAATGTTCACACATATACATTGTCGAATTATTTAAATCTGAAGTATTTAAATTTACGAACAATATTGATACAAACTACTAAATTATATGCTTCAATCGATTTTTTTTTTGTATTGGTACAAACTAGCTACAATAATGACTGCGATTAGGATTAGGATCACATGCATATTTTANATTTGGATACGAAACATTTTGACGTGAAAGATGTTCAAATCTAAAATGAACGTCGGGATGCGATTGATATCCGAATGAACAACTTTTTTCATTTATATATTTTGACTTCTGGTTACATAAGCTTTTTAATTAATGTTCACACACATACATTTTCGATTTTAAATCTGAATTATTTAAATTTACAGACAATATATATTAATACAAACTACTAAATTACATGATTGAAGCGATTTTTTTGTATTGGTACAAACTAGCTACAATAATATGACTGCGATTAGGATTAGGATCACATGCATATTTTACTAGCTATTACAGTATTACTACGGTAAATTGGTACTTTTATGTTGGACAAATTACAATTAATGCATGCATGTATGAATGGAAAAGAAGAAACGACGTGGGGGTTCGGGCACTGCATAAGTATGGAAATGATACATGCCACGGTTCTTGCTTCTTGGAATAACTTTCTCCACTTGACCATATATGTTAGTGAGATATCGATCTTTCCTTTTCAGGTGTATTAGTCGTAGATCTGTAATGAGACAACTAATTTTCATAGGTTGTTTTATCAAAAAAAAAAATTTCATAGGTTGAGTCATAGATCGATTGGTCCAATTTTAAGATTTAACTATTGAGTTGACATTTATAATTTGCCTGTGTGGTCGTAACCATTAGCTGTATTGGTCCATACAAAGGAAAATACCANGCATGTATGAATGGAAAAGAAGAAACGACGTGGGGGTTCGGGCACTGCATAATTATGGAAATAATACATGCCACGGCTCTTGGAATAACTTTCTCCACTTGACCATATATGTTAGTGAGAGATATCGATCTTTCCTTTTCAGGTGTATTAGTCGTAGATCTGTAATGAGACAACTAATTTTCATTTTTCATAGGTTGAATCATAGATTGGTCCAATTTTAAGATTTAACTATATTGAGTTGACATTTATAATTTGCCTGTGTGGTCGTAACCATTAGCTGTTTTGGTCCATACAAAGGAAAATACCAACTTGTTCCTCCACGAGGCAAATAGTTAATGAGAATGTTTTTGAAATTTTATTACATGAATGTACGTATAATACTTATATATACACGTAATTAAATATCTACAAGATTGTTTAACGTCATTTAACTTATAAGTTTTGTTAGATTTTTATATATAGTAGATAACATTGATAGTCATCATCTCTGTAAATCTTTATAAATAATTTTTTCTTTTTATGTTTTATCATATTATTCATATCAAATATTGTTCTGAAAAGTATGTATGTAAGAAAATGTTATATCTAATGTAGGTCTATTCTATGTTAAGCTAGTCAAATAACCACCCCTCCTATTTAAATTTGTTTCTATAATCTCTTTTCAAAAACATATGAACTGGGTCATGGAGAAGTTAAATGGGCCTCATGTTCGACATNATATCAAATATTGTTCTGAAAAGTATGTATGTAAGAAAATGTTATATCTAATCTAGGTCTATTCTATGTTAAGCTAGTCAAATAACCACCCCTATTTAAATTTGTTTCTATAATCTCTTTTCAAAAACATATGAACTGGGTCATGGAGAAGTTAAATGGGCCTTATGTTCGACATACGGCTCTGCACAACGACTCGACTCGAATAATATGACTTGTGTTTTTTTTTAGAAAGACAAAATACAAGAGTATATTCAAAGGAAAACAGATTACATACATGATAGAACTAATAAGAATTTTCTATAATGTAACAACAAAATTTATTCTTTATATATAATAGACGAATCAATTGCGTCGTATATACAGCTTTGCATCATAATCATATCATGTAGTATTAATTGTTTAGAGACCAGAGGTAAACGGCACGCTGGATGGAATCCAAGAACTACCGGCGAGGAAAGTACCAACAGTAAACCTGGAAGCCTCTGAAGCAGAACGAAGAACCCGAAACCCAGGCCATGTGACCCGACCCGAAGTGGAAGCACCCGGACCCGTATTCTGAAACTCAGCATAAAACAAAGTACTCAAAGCAAAATTACCATTCCACTCGAGCCAGCCACGTGGATCAATCAAACTATCAAGAGAAGTCTTCATGAAAACCGTCCTTGAATACTGTCTCCACGGTCGACCCAAATAAGTCTTGGTGGATCCCAAAACGGGTCGGAGATCCGAAGCGGCGGTGACCCGAGAATTGTGGATGATAATACCCGTGTTTTGATTCGGGTCGGATCTTCCTTGAGCGGTGATTGTGTTGGTCTTACTATTTGGACGACGTGCGAAGATGTTGCAGTTCTGGAGAACGGCGGCTGCGTTTCCGAAGATGAAATCGACTGTTCCATAAACGTCGCAATCGCGGTAAAATTGACGGTTGGAGTGAACGTAGAGTGTGTCTTGGTAGCCTTCAAAACTGCATTGGTAGAAAACGGATAGATCCGATCCGGATCTTAGAGCTACTGCTTGTCCATTGTTTGCACCCGCAGTGTTTCGAAACGTGATTCCTTGCGCTATAAAACCGTCTCCGACCGCCGCTGCAATCAGGTGAGACAGACGATTAATTATGATTTTACATTTTAATTGAATGGTAAACGCGCGGGGTTATATCTAATAGATTAGTATGACTNGACCGCCGCTGCAATCAGGTGAGACAGACGATTAATTATGATTTTACATTTTTATTGAATGGTAAACGCGCGGGGTTATATCTAATAGATTAGTATGACTATTGTAACTGTACTTTGGCTTAATCTTGTAAAAAAAAAAAACTATTGTAAAAGTCAAATTTAAACTTAAGCTATCAATAATGCAAAAACTGTATAATTTTGTTAAGTAAAACTTACCGGAAAACAAAAACAACGTTCGAAGTTGTGAAATTATTATGTCCTATTACGGTCAATCAATCAGTTTCGATATTGTCATGCTAATGATATTGTAAATTATTGAGTAATAATGGAAGATTGCGTACACTTCAATATACCCCACGAAGCATGTAAAAGAAAAAACTGCGTTGACTTATATCTATCACATAATTGTACGGAATTTCCTTTTTACTTTGTAAGAAAAACATCTTAACCTATGGATATGATTGTAGAAAATTCAAGACGAAATTTAAAATCCTGAACCTATACAGCCTCTAAGACGCGGTGACGGTCACGTGCTTTTTATATATCAATTTTAATTTCGCTATCTTGTTTGGTGTGTTCATGCACGCAACAATTCGCATATTATATAACTCATAAAAGAAAATGAATCATTAAGTGTCGTTTTGTAACCATACGTACCGACAGTAGCTGAATTAAACGTTGTCGTTCCTCCTCCAACACTTCGGCTCCCGGTGATAATCGTCCTCCCTTTACCATCTCCTCTCAACATAACATTCTTTTTTCGAATCTCAAGATTCTCAGTGTAAACGCCTTGTTTCACGTATATCACGAACCTACCACTCCCCGAAGCAGCGTTGATCGCGTCTTTTATCGTCTTGAAATTACCGGACCCGTCTTTTGCCACCACCGCGTTATCTTTAGGTGTCGAGCTTTGCAAAAGTTTCCGGTCACCGGGTTTGACCCACGAAGGGAACCCATCTTTCTCGGGTGGGGTGTAGTTGAAAGGAACTTTGTTGATGGCGAGTGTATTGCATATAAGATTTGAGACGTTGTTTGACATCAAAGGAAGGACGATATCGGTAACACCGAGCTCTAAGAACCCTGCACGACACGTGTCGAGATTGGTTAGAGCCGTGCTGAGCCATGTTTGCGCATCAGTTTTCGAGCACTTCACGTTTGGGTCCATTGTCTCGTTGATTTTAGAGACGGTGAAGTCGTAGAGCTTCAGACAATCTTCCCAAGCTGCTTTCTCGCGTGTGTCGCGGCACTTTGGTCCTAGTGTGAACGCGTGGGTTTTCGCTAGGATGGCTCGGTCTAATGCAAGTTTCATTGAGATTTTGAGGAACTCGGATTCAGACTTTATGGGTTTATTGTCTGAGTTATGTGTTAAGAAATACTCGCAAGGTTTCGGGTTTGGAGTTTGGCTGCACCACGCTTTCACGTCTTTCTGGTTGTACCCGGAAACGGTCGATGCCACGAGAATGCATAAGAAAACAAAGGTAGTAATATAAGCTCGAAAAGCCATTATAAGACCAAATGTTTTGAGAAACGAGAAGTTTGTGTTTGAAGGTATTTGATTGATGAGATTTATGTCTTGAATCGATGTGTTTATATAGATGTGGGGTGACACTTGCTTTTTTATTTAAAAAAATAATTATATATAAATATATCTATATGTAATTTCATTATAGTTAAAGCATAAAAAAGAAAGTATATATGTCTATACCAACCAATGGATATTGGTAACGATCATGCCGTCATATATTCTCTATGTTGAATATTAATTTTCTTGTTTGGGCTTTTTTTTTTGACGTGTATAGTGTATATTA
Source organism: Erysimum pusillum (assembly GCA_900406355.1). Taxonomy (NCBI): domain Eukaryota; kingdom Viridiplantae; phylum Streptophyta; class Magnoliopsida; order Brassicales; family Brassicaceae; genus Erysimum; species Erysimum pusillum. The sequence continues at coordinate 6,391 of OVBW01001915.1, read as the reverse complement.
ATACGCTTTGATTCGACTACGAGGCAAATTAAAGCGACATTGAATAATAATTAGAAAATTTCAGTATACAATCGATTTTTGTAGAAAATATTGGACACAGATTACATGTGGTAGCATAGAAATAATAGGTTTGCGAATAAGCAAAATCGTAACTAGTTTATACTTTATATATTGTTTTCTTTAGCTATTAGTGATTTAGTGTATATATATAGTTCTGAAATTCAATAACAGTACTGGCAAAAACACCTTTTTGGGAGTTAAACTCAATTGAATTCTCAAAAGTCTCTTCTAGAAAAAGAATTAGGAGAATAAAAATTCAAAGTCATGCCTCTATAAGGCAGAGGCAGTGTAATCGCTATCCACAAAGACTAATCAATCGTCAACTTATTTGGATTCCTAAAAACAATCAACCGTCAACGTTAACTTTGGAAAACTTCACTGTTTTTGTTTTTTCTTTGGTTTTATGGTCTTATCAATAAACGACTCCGTTGCCTTAGCGCACTGTATACGACCACCAGCGATTTGCACAATTCTTTTTAAATATCAAGCAGATAAAGTCAATGAAAGTAAGGTGTTAAATATAAACGACGGGAAAACATTATACATATAAATTCGTCGAATTTAACTATAGAACCATCATATCTAACACAATCTTTATTTTTTTTTTTAAATAAAGTAAAATAGATAAACTTTGGGGTAGAGTTCATGTTTGAATAGATTGATATGGCTTTTTTGGTGGGTAGAATGGAACTATGATCTCTGGACTACAATTTTAGACGTTTGTCAACTGTGCTTAAACTAATGAAGTTGTTAAGGAAACATATATAGATAATTCAACCATTTTATTAGTATGATTTTTTTAAAATTAAACTAATCGAGAATACGTAAGACTGTATATCGATGGTAGGTTGGTCATCGATCTAATATTAAAAGCAATAGATATATACATGATCTTATCCGTCCAAAATCTGATTATGAAGTTGTCGAAAGGAATTGGTTACATGCAGTGCACAGCTATATATGTTTCCATTACTAGAAAATTGTCGCGTCAACAGTAAAAATGAATCAAAACTAATAATTAATTAACATAATACATATTATTATTTAGGTTTAACGTTTTTTAAAACATGGAATTATACAGTTAGGCACAATCATCGTCAAAGTCTACTTTATTAAAATACATTCATATTTATTAAATTCATGCAGTTACTTATAATAATAATCCAAGACAAACTAACCCTGTACCGTGACAATTAGATGAACTTGGAGTTTGTGAACAAAATTAGTAATTAGTGGATATAGTATGTTCATAATATATTTAAGATGCTCTCTCGCATTTCATGTGATTCGATAATTTAAAATTACATTTATTGGTTGGTTCATGGAGTTTTATTTTATATATTACGTAGATTTATTATAAAAGTAATACAGTATATAATTATTCAAATATCTCTTACACCAAAATGTGAATTTTTCCTTTTGTGCTCACTTAGTTAGACTCCTTTTTTTTGGGTTTACGGTTAATATCGAAATCCAAAAAAGAAATGTGTTGCACATAGATTAGACTTTGTTTCAATGTTTACTTAATTGGTATAAGTATCATATTCTAGCAATGGATTTTGGAAACGTCCTCGTTCAAAGCAAGTGTGCGTTTCACGTAACGTCGACGGAAGAAACGAGGTTTCAAAATCTAGCAGCAACCGTAGAGCGGTCTTAATCCATAAGTAGATTACCAACATTATCATTTGGTCTAAGTTGACATTTTAAGCACGGCCACAAAATAATACCACGTTCCCTTTTTTATTATTGGTAACGAAATTAATTGTTTTTGAATAAAATCGTTGATGATATATGAAGTAACAATCGATTTGATTTGACTCTGGACGTTAATTAGTCTTTTCATGGATTATTCATAGAAATTTCTTATTAAACAAAAAAAAAAAAGAATAACAAATATAAAAAATAAAAATAAAAAAAACAAGAACAAAAATCAAATGTACGCGCGAAGAGGTAATCACCAATTTGAGTACTATCACAATCTACTCTTTTGACAAAATTACATCATGAATATAGTTACAAAATATTTTAAAATAACTATCGGTTTGACCAGATTCCTCACCTCCATAGGGACACATTATTATACCCTCATCTTCGTAAGAAATTTTTTTATCCCAACCTTCGTAAAAACAAATTATTGCCTAAATTTAAAAGATGTAGGGTGGACAAAAAGAATCCGATTTATAAAACGGAAAAAAATAAAATCTTGAAGAAGCCTGTTAGTCCTGAATGAATCGACTTTTTGAAATTTCGAAAACAATCTAAACCGATTTTAATCTAATTTGTACATGACCAGCAGTCATGTTAGTTAAGACCTAGTTTAAGCAATCAATACACATTTTAAATTATATGCGGCAGTGCATATATGTGTTCAATAAATCTAATCCAATCTAATCTATATATCATATATATATGAACACATTAGTTTTTAATATTCTCACGCAAAAGAAAAGAAGTACAAGTAGTTGTAGCAATAATAGCTAGACTTTAATTAATATCGTTAAAACCTCGTTTTCGAAAGGACGTACGAATATTAAATTGAAACTTTCTCATTTTAACTAATGAAATGAAATATTCGATTTTCCAAAATAGTTTAGTATAAGACCATAAGGTACTAATTACTTATAATTCAAGTTTCCGTTTGAGGCCCGCAAAGACTTTGTTTGGCTGTCTTCGTTTTTGTCCTTTTTTTTTTTGATAATAGTCTTCGTTTTTGTCCTTGATTGTAATCATTTCAGATTTTGTTGTTATCTATCTCTTTATTACAACTAAGTGTAAGGTGTTGCCTGCCAACGCCATTCGCATAAACTGTTCTTTACAAATATTTGTTGTTGTCCGGGTACGTACTTAAACGGTGTATAAGCACAATAAACTATAAAATAAGTTCGAAAATTGTGATATTATGGACTACAGTAGTTTCGGGTATCATTTAAAATACAAAAAACTGAATATACTTACGCTATATTGCAAATTCTTTAGCTAGACACGACGAGACTAATACTTTCTATATAATTTTTTTTTTTTTTCTCACAAAGAGGAAATATATGGCTAAAGCCTAAATATATTTGATAGCTTATCGTGATTTTCAAGTAATCATGTGTACTTTTTCAGGTGAATCTACTTTAATTCTTATTTACGAAAATGAAAACTGTTTCAATTATCAAAAAACATCCAAAAATCAAAACAATTTATTTGTAGATGGTTTTAAGTTGTAAGAGATAACTACAATGACTTGGTTGACATACTCATTTCACATTTTTACCGGCGAGTATAACACTTAGGATACTTTTTATTCCAATATTAAATCATATACGTGTCTTAAATTTTGTTAAAAAAGAGAGGCAAAGATATTATGAACCTAACCAGACACATGCCCGCATGGCGCATGCATGAGAATACATGGACCGATTGTTCTTGTGTAGAATAAATAGTCTACTACATTCGATTTAGATGGTCAATCTTCGTTGACTAATGATTTCGGTTCAGGTCATGCCTGGCCATGGACTTGGGCCCTTTAAAGCCTGGTTTAAAAGGTAACTGGGCCACCCACGGAACACTTTGATTTTGTAGTATGCATGAGTGATGCATCAAAGCATGATTGCATTCTGTATGTGCAAGCAATTGATGTAAATGTCGTTATGAAATAGTAGTAGTTTTTTATTTGATTATACTAAACCGGATGCAAAGACAGTAGATATTGAAAAAAAAAAACTGTTTTATTTTAAGATTTGGTTCCAAAAAGAACTAAACACAGAAGATTAGGCGAACGACGTCGTTTCAAGTAATGCTAATTTTCAAGTTTTCAAGTCTTTGATAAACCCTAGAGTTTCGTCTCTTGTTCTCTCTCTCAAAATTCATCAACCCGGCGATTTTTGAGCTGATTCTCTGATTGAACTGTGAAGGCTTAATACGAGAATCAAGGAATTGAATGGCCGGTGAATCAGATGCATCGACCATTGCTACTCTTTCCTGTGCTCGCTGCGAGAAGCCTGCGCATCTTCAGTACGTAATTACCCTTCATTCTCTTCTTCTTCTTCCTTTCTATTTGACTTGCATAGTTTGTGTTACTTTAGCTCCAAAGTTCGATTTTTTTTTTTTTTAATGGATGGTTTCGATAACTGTTGCTTTTAGCTAGGTTAGGGGAATGGGATGCTGATGTCCACTTCGATTCAAATGTTATTGGTATCGTTTTTGGGATCTTGATTCGAAATGAACTGTTTCTTTATGTTGGCAGGTGTCCGAAATGTATGGACTTGAAGCTTCCTCGTGAAGAAGCCTCTTTCTGGTATGTCTCTGGCTTTAACCTTTTTGATTTGGGAGAGTCTTTATTTTTTTCAAAGTTTTGATTATTTCATTCTTATGGTAACAGCACTCAAGAATGTTTCAAAGCAGCTTGGAGCTCGCACAAATCAGTACATGTGAAAGCTCAGCTGTCTTCAATTGCCAAATCCCTTCCCGGTGATGAGAACTCTGATCTTATTTCTCAAGGTTGGCTCTATTGCGTTAAGAAAGGCCAGGCTAGAACACATAAGCTTCCACACTTTGATTGGACAGGGTTTGTAACCAAGATTCTCAATGTTATATGTTGATTAGATATACTGTGTAATGTTTTTATGCTGTTAGTTAGTTGTTCCCGATTTTGGACTTCTTATATCTTCTTGCGTTGTGTAGGCCCCTAAAGCAATATCCCATATCTACCAAGCGTGTTGTGCCTGCTGGGATTGATAAACCTGACTGGGCAATTGATGTAAGTGCCCATCATTTTGTGATCTGGATTTATTTTTCTGCTGCACCTGTACTCTACTACAAGCAAAGTTAACTCGAGTTAATTCGACTTTGATAGTGTAATAGTAATTAGCTAAGAATGGCTTCGTCTCAAGACTAGTACATGAGTTTTTATATAACAGTTTTCTGTGCTATGTCTATGTAGATCTCATTTTTCTTGCATTGAGTTATATTCTAATTATTCCCCGTTTTACTGTCTACCATTTTTCAGGGGACTCCCAAAGTTGAACCGAATAGTGATCTACAACGTGTTGTTGAGGTTAGTGATTCTTTGATACATTAGCCTTTGTCCATTCAGTTGTCCTGAATGCGGAGCCATGAACACAAATCTTTTATTTCATTGTCACTAACAAGGTCTTTTGTTGTCTTGTAGATAAAAACGCCCGAACAAATCCAGAGAATGCGTGAAACCTGTAAAGTTAGTGTTATTTTTTCTTTTCTGTAATGCCAGTGAACTACATTTGCTCTTTTTTCAAGGTTCTCAATTGAACATATTCTGGTATCAGATTGCCAGAGAAGTACTGGATGCAGGCGCTAGGGTGATTCGCCCCGGTGTGACAACTGATGAAATTGATCGTGTAGTTCATGAAGCAACTATTGCAGCAGGTTTGTGTCTTTTAGGATTCACTGTTTTACTTGAATCTTTTAGTTTTTCTTATCCTTTTTCAGAAGTCAATCAGTCAACTTCATCACAACAGTATTGTAACTATTATAATCTTATGGTCTGGCAGGAGGATATCCATCACCCCTCAACTACTATTTCTTTCCCAAATCTTGCTGCACGTAGGTACTTCTTTTGTATCTACATTGTTGCCACTATCATGTTTTTCCTCTGCTTCTAAAGTGTATGTATTGAATATTCTCTTTCAGATCTGTCAATGAAGTAATTTGTCATGGAATTCCGGATGCGAGGTATGCTTATTGTCTGGAACTTTTTGGAGCCTTTCTGAAAAAATAGCTAAAAAGGCCTAGGAAATTTTACGCTAATCACTCGTTGTGCTTTAATTGTCTCAGGAAACTAGAAGATGGCGATATAGTAAACATTGATGTAACAGTCTATTATAAAGGCTGTCATGGTAAGTTCATCTCCTTCAGAAAATTGATTATTTATGGTAATTGTGTTACCAATTGAGATATACTGTCTCATGGAATGAATGATTTATGGTTAGGTGACCTTAATGAGACATACTTTGTTGGAAATGTTGACGAAGAATCACGTCAACTGGTTAAGTGCACATATGAGTGCCTAGAGAAAGCCATAGCAATTGGTAGGTGCCTGTTCCTAGCTTTTATTTTGGACTCTTATGTAAAGCAAATATTGAGAAGAGATGCTGAGGGTTTCTATGCATTTATTCCTTTGATATCTTTCAGTTAAACCAGGAGTTAGATTTCGTGAAATCGGAGAGATAGTCAACCGCCATGCTACCATGTCTGGGTTATCAGTGGTAAAGTCTAGTTTTGAATGTTGGCTGTCCTTAGTTATCTCAGCATCTGTTTGTTTAAATAATAACATTTGGTTTAAACAGGTGAGATCCTATTGTGGTCATGG
>OVBW01001912.1:1408-13074 GCA_900406355.1 Erysimum pusillum | reverse complement strand
ATATCTAAACTAAGCCACTCACTAACACTTCATTAGTTCATTGTATGCTCTGTCTCTAATGCAAATCTCGAATCTCTAAAATCTCTACCAACTTCAGATAACTTTGATAGATTAAAATCTTTCCATCTTATGAATAGATATCATCAGTCAAAGATTCAAAACAAAACAAAACAAAAAGAACAATCTTAAGATTCTAAAAGACGTGTAAGGCCACCGTTGCAACTACGGTGGCTCTTCCGGCTCGTGACCACCGTCTTGCCGTCCCCGGCTCAGACGTTTTCTTCGCAACTGCGACCAAATCAGGTCCAAAAGTCAATACTATGATACTATCATTTCATCATACAAAATTGCAGGTAAACAAGAATCGTCGTCAACTACTCCAAACGGCCAAACCAAACCACAAATATCTACATACGCCATAAATTCCGAAAGCAGGCAGCTATTTTCAACAATCACTGGTTTCCAATTCGATTTTTCATCACCAGAACTTTGACTTATTACCTCTCTCATACACAACCCAATATAGGCTTAAAAGGGCTTGTTGTAGAGTTCCATGAACAGAGAATTATACAATATACAATAAACAATATCCAAAACCACATATATTGCTTCGCTAAAACAGTACATTAAAAGTAAACCAATCTTTATATTGAATGATAATAATATAGCTTTTATGCCTTACTTGGCAAGGTAGGTATACTCTGTTCATTCCTGAAGAAATTCCCGGGATCAACCGCGGTTTTAATCTTCACTAATCGATCGAAATTCTCCCCGAAATACTTCCTTCCATACACCTCTCCTTCCTTGTAACTATTCGCCCCATGATCGTTCACACCGATATCCACATCCCGGTAATTCAAGTAAGCACTCCTAGGGTTCTTGCTCACAAACCCGGTCATGAAACTGTAAAGCACCTTAGCCTGATTCAAGTAGCCCTTCTCTATCTTTGGGGAGTTCTCTTTCCAGTTCACAGAGTACTGAATCTTGAAAAGCTTGTTTCGGTGCGGAAATGGCGTCGCTTTAACCGGAATCTCCGCCATTTTCCCTCCATACGGATTAAAAACAAGCCCGATTTTCCCCAATTCGATCATCTTCTTGAAAAGAGACTCAATCCCTTTCTTAGGAATCTCAGTCGCGACATAATCCGATTTCCTCTTACCAAAACTAGACGAATCGAGATTCCTATCAAGAAACACTTTAGGATCAGTCTGAGTAGCATTAACATGATTATCCCACCATAAAGCAGACTGAAACCAAGACATCTCCGTACAATTCTCCTTCTTCAAACCCAATTCAGGAAACTCCTTACGAAGCAACGTAACAACTTCCTCTGCTCTGCCTAAAAACAGAGCAACCACAGAAGCTCTAATAGTCTTCGCCTTATTCCTCGTCACAGGCTGAATCAACATTCTCATAAACAGATTCCGATCAGTTTTAGGACCCACGGATTGCCATTTGTGAACCATATCCACCGCTCCTGAATTCATATACTGCTCCACTCTAAAAACCGTAACGATCGATGGCACAGGAACGAGCTTGACCTTGTATCCCAAAACGACGCCGTAGCTACCTCCTCCTCCACCGGAAATTGCCCAGAAAAGATCCTCTCCCATTGCTTTCCGGTCTAAAACCCGACCATTTACATCGACGATCTTCGCATCGATCAGAAGATCAACTGATAATCCAAATTTCCTCAACATATTACCGTATCCGCCACCGCTTAAATGTCCACCAACACCAACCGTTGGACAAACTCCGGCGGGGAAGCCATGGATTTTGCTTTTCTCCCAAATCCGATAATAAACCTCCCCGAGAGTCGCTCCGGCGGAGATCCAAGCCGAATTCGCGGCGATATCGACGGAGACGTCGCGGAGATTCGACATGTCGAGGATGAAAAAGGGTTTATTGGAGATGTAAGAGAGACCATCGTAGTCGTGGCCGCCGCTTCGGATTTTGAGGAGGAAATTTAGGGTTTTTGAGCAGGTAACGGCGGCGCTGACGTGGCTCTCGGAGCGAGGAGTGACGATGATGGTGGGTTTGGGAGTAGAGGAAGTGTTGAACCTGGCATTGCGGATGTAAGCACGGAGGACGGAGGAGAAAGAAGGATTGCTCTGAGAGAAGACATTGTCGGTGATTTGAGATTGTGGTGATTTCGTCTTCTCGGAGAAACACTTGATGAATGAGTTGTAGACAGCGTTCGATTGAGAGAGAGATGAGAGAGGTAGAGAGAAGAAGAGGATGAGGAAGAAGAAGAAAGGGACAGAGACAAAGGTTCGTGGTGGTGTCGTGAGCATTTTGTGGGAAAATGGGATCTTTCTTGGGTCTCGTGTTGTTCATCTGTTCTTGCACTTATCCGGCTTATTTATAACCGCAGGGAGAAGATATGTCCTCATGTTTTGTTTTGCAAAGTATTTTTATGCTTTTTCAGTTTTTCTTTTATTAGTATTGTTCAATAACAAAAAGAAATAAAGCGTTGACCAAAAAAAAAAACAAAAAGAAATAAAGCAAATATGGGATATGATTAGTGATTAGTTACTGATTAGTGATTTCTGTATTATAATTTCAAAGGAAAACATTTTTTCACAATGGAATAAAAAGAATTAAAAATCCAGATGTACTTAAGATTTCCTATTGAAAAGTACTATGGGTACATATTTTATGCACATTTGATTTTTATGTTTATTTGATTCATTCTAGTATTTGAAGTTTCAACATTTATTAAAAGATGAGATACAGTGCACATCAGCATACCTATGATAATTTATTTTCCTTTATGAGAAATTTGCATACCATAACTCAGACTAATCTTCAATATATATAGATTGCGAGTTACTATACCAATTAAAACGTTTTTTTTGCATGTGCAAACCAATTAAGACGTTTATAGTAGTCAAAAGAGGTAAATGTTGGAGATTCATAGACGAAAGACGATCTCCCCATGCATCACTACCATACTAATGGTGTTACTAGAAAACAAAAACATAATTTTGTAAAAGCAATTAACAAAAAAGTGTAGAAAATTAATTATAGAGAAATGTCGAGATTTTTGTATTATAGNAATTTTGTAAAAGCAATTAACAAAAAAGTGTAGAAAATTAATTATAGAGAAACGTCGAGATTTTTGTATTATATCTTTTTTTTTGTTAAAGAAGATTTTTGTAGTAGTATATTGAGCCGTTTGTTACTGACTTCTTTTTTTTTGTATCCGATGTTTTGAGTCAATGGTCGTAGCATTTATTGGTCGGCGTCGGTAATATAATCCAATTGGGTTTGTGTGACTAGTGGATGAGCTCGCAAAGAAAGTTCAAAGAGAAGACTTTTAACAACGTGTGACTTCATACAACTATATACTTATGTATACTGTGTTATAAACGAAGCTTCCATACAATCTTCTGCAACTGTTTGTTTGTTCGCTTTTCAAATTTTTGAAGAAAATAAAATTATTGGCTCTAAAAGATCCTTCTATTTTGTTTACAGAGTATATTGTCTTTATGTATTTCTATGTAGCAACAAAAATTTGGGATTATGTGAATGGAAAAAATTAACTAGACATTCTGGAATACTATCAGNCTTCTGCAACTGTTTGTTTGTTCGCTTTTCAAATTTTTGAAGAAAATAAAATTGTTGGCTCTAAAAGATCCTTCTATTTTGTTTACAGAGTATATTGTCTTTATGTATTTCTATGTACGTAGCAACAAAAATTTGGGATTATGTGAATGGAAAAAATTAACTAGACATTCTGGAATACTATCAGTTAAGATTTTTCAACAACCATCAAAATCAGAGAGACGCGTTACAACTTTTGTAGTACGTACTAATATGAAATACATTGTACATCGAAGTTTTGTACACTCATTTATTTTTCATCTTTGATGCTTCTGACTTTCAAGTCTTCCCTTGTTTTAGAACAAAGTCTTCTTTGTTATAGGACTTCAAAAAGCTCACGTAGACATAAATGATTTGTTAGGAACAATATACTACTGTTATTTGGTTTGAATGGAATTAAAACTATAGTTGCTTACATAAGGTGCATATTTCGTTAACGAGTCTTCTGCATTTTCTTTTTCTGTTCGCCTTTTATTTTTCACATTTATGACCAGGGTCCAAAAGAATAAATTTAGGCTCTAAAAACTTCATTTATTTAATTGGTATAATCATTTAATTTGTCTCTAACTATTTCCTCTATATTCACAAAAAATAGTGTGAATGGAACAAAATATTGACTAGACATTCTGAAAGTATCAATTAAGAATTTGCATGAACCATGTGTTTTGACTATTAGCAAGTTGATACATTGTAAATATGTAGTTTTGTACACTCATCTCATTTTCATCTTTGATCTTTCTGACTTTCAACTCTTTTTATTTTGGGTAAAAAGTCATCTTCTGTTAAGAACTTTAAAAGCTCCAATAGACAAGTAAATCAATTACTCCTTAGATAAAATAGAAATTGTATTTTCCTTAGATAATATGCATACTTTGTTGACGAGCTACGATATTAGAGATGTACACGATACAATTCCATTCTAATGCAATTTTCAACATAAAAATTTAAGATTTTCAAGCCATGTGGGCAATGTTCAGGAAAAAAAAGAAGTCTAAATATAAACCCTTAATTCCTGTAAATTTTTAAAAAGTTAAATTGAAATATCAAAAAGATAAAGTTAAACTATAAGATTCATTATGATAAAGGAGCAAAAAATATTTTTATTATTATGTTTTGTTGTTAAAGTTGAAAGTGAAAGGGTTGTATTTGTGTGGCTTACATTTAAAAACGTTTAAAAACGTTGAGAGTAATGATGTATGCGTTCACGAATTCATTCCACGATAACGTGTTTTTCTTTGTTTTTCGATCGTTTACTTCCCTTATCCCGAAAAGCAACATTTCCTTTTTGCGCTTTCAAAAAGTTCTTAGCCTTTGCTTTATAATTGTGTTGTCTTATACTCCATTTCAAAAAAATAAACATTTCTCTCCTCTCATGCTACGTTTTTTATGCGAAGAAAAATTTATACATTAATCTGTTTGGATTAGGGTTCAAAATTAATACTATAAAAGTTTTTTTTTTTATTATAAAGAACTGTGATACGTCTTTTGAATAATCGGATGTCTAGATGAATATAATAATGCGTGTTTTCAAATAGACGCAGAAAAAAAGAATTGAATGAAAGAAAAAAAAACTGACGCATATACAGAGGATTTAATCAAATAAAAAATTGATTCACAACAATAGTTTTGATGAGATCGAATAAATCAACCACAGATGAACTTAGTCCTTAAAACTGAAATTTTTGATTAGCGCCTAGCATTTTTCTTTATCAGCTCAGCATCTGTGAATGCATGACCACTACGATTGCTTCCGACCTCGATGTCTATTGTTGCTTCTATCAGTTTATTTCACGTGCAAGAAATTAACCATAACCTCTTGTCGAAGTAAGTGATCAGTTTCAAGTTTTTATTTGTGATCTAAAGCTAGGACAAGCTTCCTCCGCTACCCAGTAAACGGAGTGGACGTTTCCTACTTGCTTGTTCTTGAGAGTTTTCTACTAAATTACTTAAAGATATCTTGTTCAACACGTTAATGTCTTTGGAGGAAAATAAAACCACTACCGAAATCTCTACGAGATGAATGATGCATGATTGATGAACGTCTATGGATCCAAGTCTATTGTAGAACTTGGAAATTATAAGATGGATTTCAGGATTTGGATCTAAGAATAATACTAAAACTGAACATTATCATATTTTTCCTTGTTATAACCAAAAATAAATAAAAAATATAAAGATGACAAGATCACATATTCACATACACGGATACATACACCTAACGAAACAAACACTTCACTCTACAACTCTAGCTCACTGTTTCCAACAGAAATTCTCAAATCTTTCATCTTTAAACCTAATCGACTTTTCAAATAACTTCAACAGATCCAAAAGGAGGAATGCTCTGTTCATCACAGAAGAAATCAGAAGGATCAACACTTGTCTTAACTCTCACCAATCTATCGAAATTATTCTTAAAATACTTCACTCCCCAACTCTCCCCTTCCTCGTACTTACTCTTCTTACCTCCAACATACATCCCCAAATCAAGATCTCTCAGATTTATATAAGCACCTCTCGGAGATCTCGCCACAAACTCGCTCATCTCATCGTATACTCTCTTAACCCATCTCATATACTTCTCTTTCTCATCTCCTTTCCAGTAATTCAAGTACTGAATCTCATACATATTCCCCTTCCGGTGCGGAAACGGCGTTTCATAATCTGCAATCTCACTCATCTTACCACCAAATGGAGTGAAGATTAGCTGAGCTTGCTCTGCTTCCGGTTCTTCCAACCTTCTCCAAATCTTGGAAATCGCGCTTCTAGGCATTGGTTCTTGAACAAAATCGGATTTAGCTTTGAAAGCTAGTGACGCTCGTGTGCGTTTACTAAGAACATCGATCGGTTCTTCTCCTAACTCAGCGAACCAAACCACTGACTCAATCCAGCTCATCTCTTTACAATCTTCTTTCTCCAAACCCAATTCAGGAAACTCCCGGTTTACCAATCGCAATAAATTGTTAACCGGACCAAGATACAGTCCCGGAAACGAAGCTCGAACCATGTTCTTGTATCTCTGCAACATTACTCGTATGAACAAATCATCAGAGACTTTATCAGACACAAATTGCCAACGATGAATGATCTTTAAAGCACTCTGTTCTGAGAATTTCGTGACGTTGAAGACAGTTACTGTTGATGGAACATCGACTAAACCAATCTTCCATGAAAGTACAACGCAAAAGCTTGACCCACCACCTCCACGAATCGCCCAGAAGAAATCTTCACCCATCTCTCGTCTTTCAAGAATCCTCCCTCGTGCGTCGACCACGCGCGCGTCGATCACGTGATCGGCAGCTAAACCGTGCTTTCTGAGCAGAGTTCCGTAGCCTCCGCCGCTAAAGTGTCCTCCGACGCCGACTGTGGGGCAAACTCCGGCGGGGAACCCTAAAGTTCGATTCCTTTTGCTGATTTCGTAGTATAATTCACCGATTGTAGCTCCGGTTTCGACCCAAACCGACCGGTTATCGACGTCAATTTTGATAGACCGGAGGTTTCTTAAATCGATGATTACGAAGGGTTTGTGGGTGGCGTAAGAGAGGCCTTCGTAATCGTGTCCTCCGCTTCGGGTTCTCATGTGGATACCGTACCGACGTGCGCATTTAACCGCTGATTGAACGTCGGATGGTTGAACCGGAGTTAAGATTAAAACCGGTTTAGGTGTTTGAGGAGAAGAGAATCTCGGGTTTTGTATTGATGAAGCTAAGACGGAGGAGAAATAAGAGTCGTTTGGTGTGTGTATGACTTTTGAGACGATGTTGGAGTCGTTAAACCGAAGAGATAGACACTGGAGAAAACCGGCGTGATCGGACCGGTTAGCTGAAACCGGATGAGGAATTGATAGAACTAAGAAGATGGTAGTGAAGAAGATCAATACAGAGCTAAAGAAGCTTTGGAGTTTCATACTTTTTGTTTTGTTGCAACAATGGAGTTTGCTTTTAGGTAGAAAGATGGAAGAGTGAAAGTGTGTGTTTATTAGACAGAAGTAGACAAATTTTATTATTTTTAAATTAGTTTTTGGAGGATTGAAATTGAAAAACACTAATAAATATGGTAGTGGGGATATATGAAAAGTTGTGGATAGATAGAATCACACGTCTTGATCCATATAATATTAGATCGATGTGATGATTGAATGGCATTTGTCATGTACACTCGTAAGGAGCTGAATCATTGAGTGGGACTATTTTGGATTGATGCTAAAAAATGTATTTGTTTTGTAGTGAAACTTGAGCTAAGTAAATTCTAAATTCAGAAGACAAAAAACGTGAAGTAAGTTGTCAAGTTCCCATCTAATTAGTAGTTTAGGAGTGTGATGTGTAATTATATCGACAAATTGGTTAATTTGGTTGCGTTTATGTTTACCTTTTTTGCAATTGTTCATTTTTATTATTTATAAACAGTAACAATTAAGAAAAATGGAGAGATATTTGCGTTTACAATATGAACAAAACTGAAAATGTCATCTGAAGCAAATATTTAGATAAACACAAAATAGAAAAAACTACTATAACTTTTTCCTATAGCCACGAAATTTCCTACTTAAATTATAACTAGCTATGATCCAGCTAAAAGAAAATGTGGCTATGTTTTGTTGATTTGTCTCTAAAAATTGTGTTTCGAGTTTCCTAATAAGATCCCCCAGGAGAACTACTGGATATGAATAAAGCCGGAAACGAGGGAAGGTTCAATAGTTATTGATTATTGATAGAGAGATCGATTGCAGAAATAACGGGACAATTCATCTCCAACTCAACTACTTTAGTCGTCTCACTATTTTGTTCTCAAGATAATGTAATAATATAAGGCGCGATGTTGTTTTTTTTGATAGATGATTGTTGGACAATCTTATGAAAAAAGATGTTGCAAGTAAATCAGAAAGTTTACAGAAGTGAGTCAAATGGAGTTAATATAGAACTTAGTTGTAAATTAATTTAAACGTCTCTGAGTTCAACAAATCTTCAACTAGGAAGAGTTTTACCACCGAACGAAGTGGGCTAGTGGTTAGGCACAAAGGTTGGTCTTGTGTGCCCCTAGTTCAATTCCTGGTGGGAGGGATGAATGTTTTACGTCATGTCATAAGGTATTAGCAAAGGCTAGTTCCGGGCCAAGGGGGAATTAGGGCCTAAGCCCAAGAATTAATCAAGACACAGGAAGTATGACACAAGCAAGGATGTAAGCAATGACGAAATCAAGACTGTCGGCACCATTAGATGAACGACACATGTCACAAAAGTGTCGACACCATCTGAGATGTCACAAAAGTGTCGACACCATCTGATGAGCTCCACGTATCAATTGGCCTCTATGCAAACCCGCCTATAAATACGCAAGGCCTCTCCACCATAAGGGCACGAGCAATTTCTGAATCCCTTTCTCTCTCTAAATCGCTCTGCCTTCTCTCTAGAAATTGTAAAAGTTTTTAAGTTTTCAAGTTTTTAAGTTTTTATCTTTGTAATCTTCAAACCTTTGTATTTTAGTTTCAAAATTAAAATAAAATTTACTATTCAAAGTTACTGTTCACTTTTACTGTTCATAAAAAAATTAACGTGAATTAGTATTTATAAACGCATTTTATAAAAATAGTAACTGAAATGATTCAGCTCCTTGTCATGTACACTCGTAAGGAGCTGAATAATATAGTTAATATAGAACTTAGTTGCAGAATAATTTTGTACTTTGGACTAAAACTTTTTTATCTGAAAGATTTTTTCTTCTGGACAAATTAATAAATGTAAGTTAGATACAAATTAATAAATGTAAGAAAATTACTGATCGAACCCTACTCGTCTTATCTATTTATAAAACAATTTACTACAAACATTTTCATATGAGTCAGGCATGCATCATTTTGTTTCAAAGACGCATTGACTAGACCACTAACTAAACGGAATGACGAATGACCATGGCATAAACATGTTCTCTTTCGGATAACATCGAAGAAGCTTGTTGAGGATGTGTCAGTCGAATGCTTTCGATAGTGTTGTGAATAAGAAGGTCAGCCTTTCGCGTGACCACATCCACATATTAGAGTAGATTATATAGATTTGACCATTTTACTTATTTTATTATTGGATTGATGATTTGAGTTCATTTTGAAATCCAAGAAAATCTTGTGTTACACAATCAATATTCTAAATTTTTAGTTGAAATTATGTGTTGTCAGTGAATATTTTAAAATAATATCAAAATTTTGTAGTATAATACAATTAACAATCACAACTAAAAGCTAAAACTTTCTTAGTTACTACTAGTCCAAAGAGGTAACTGATTTACATGGAAACTTTATATTAAAATCAGATTAATCATTATCGACACGGTCGGCTCATAGGAGTGGGCGGGAAAAATATGATATTTGATATGAATATAAACCTTTTAACACCTATATATATTAAAAAAAAAAACTTTGTTATAAATACAGAGGCTAGACAGAGAAAAAAAAAAGAGTCTTCATTCAACGCCGCGCGTTCTCTCTCCCTCGAAGTCTTTGGTAAGCTTCGTTGGAGATTTTCGTGCTAAGTCAGTGTTCTCAAACTCGAGGGATTTGATTAACCTATTGATATATGCCCCTTCTCGTAGAAATTTGACCTAGATTTCTTCTAATTCTTGCTTCGACTTGATCGCTCTGAACGTACAATAAACCCTAATTTCGTGGTACCTTCTTGAAATCGATAACCTTCTCTCTTTTCGTCTCATCTCCGTTGCGGTTCTGTTCTCAATTTGAATTCCCTATTCATATTTTCCTGATTGAGTTTTCTTCGAAATTGGGGTTTCTTTGAGTTGTGAACATTCTGACATCTCTTACTGCTGCTTTGATTTGAAATTCCCTTCATATGAGACGGATTTGGGAGTCATTTGTCTCATCAGTTTTCGTAGTTTCTTCGATTTTGAGCAAATAAGATCTCTGTTGGTTCATGTCCATGGATATGGTGGCATTCTCATAGCTTCTTCTCACTTCCTACCCAACGCTCTCCTCATAGCCATGATTGATACTAACTTCTAATTTCTTAATTCGTGAGCCAATATCGAGTGGGTGTTATCTTATACTTTGGCCTTGAATCATTTTAAAACTTCCTTCTTCTGCAGTGTGTGCTTAAGTTTCACAGCTTCTGATTTGCTTCGTTTCTAGTTTCTTTTTAACCTCTGTTAGTTAAGTATCCTGTGATTGCTCTGTTGTAAGGCTATTCTCTTTGCGAAAAGTAGTTCTGTATCAATGCAGAGTTTGTATCAAACACAAATCTAATACTGGTTCCTCGACTGGTATATGTAAGTATCTGGTTTGTTATATCCATGGAAATATCAGTCCCGGTGCAGAAAACCGTTGTGCTCGAGCCATTTATCAGGTAACTCTCTATACCATTTAGCTTTTCGTTTCTATCAAATCACACACATTAGTGATATTTTTTGTCCAAAGTCTTCATATATGTGTGCAAACAGTGCCTTTTATCAATTGTTTTTGCAATTCCTATGTTGCTTTGCATCAATTTTTCAGGCTGGTGAAGCTTGTAGCAAGGATTTTCTATGACAATTATACTACGGAAAGCCATAATCAGCAGAAATCTGCAAAAAGTAGCTGCAAAGGGACTGCCGTTGTGGTGCTGGACGCGCTTACGAGGTTTGTATGCATCTCTTCTATTTCTATCCATGAAGGTCTATTTGGTGAATTTTGATATGATCTAAAAGCTGTAACAATAGTTTCCAGACAACTTTTTGAGTCCACTGCATTATTAGGTTTGTTGAGTAAACTTGTGAAACTTGATTATGGGCTGTTCAAGGTTGATGTTGCTCAGATTGGTTATTTAAACCCGCTATGTTTTCGTTGACCTTCATTTCTGGTATTACTTTTGTTCTATGTATGCTAGGCGGCAATGGGTTAGAGAAGAAGACTTTGCAAAAGACTTGAAAATCCCCGGCAAACAACTTCGAAAAATAATAAGACACTTTGAAGAACAAAAATATGTCATGCGTTACCAAAGGAAAGAGGTCTGTGCAGAAACTATGTTCTTTCGGATTGATTTATAGCACTTATTGCATAATATTGTTCTTGATAAGCCTATAAC
>OVBW01001910.1:0-13359 GCA_900406355.1 Erysimum pusillum | reverse complement strand
TGAGATTCTTCAAGAGATGAAGGAGAACAACATGGAGCTCGATAGTGTCACGGTGAACAACGTTTTGCGAGTATACGCTGCTGTATCTGATGTGGCAACAATGGAAAAGTTTCTAGCATATTGGGAAGCGACTACAACGCTCGAGTGGCTCACAGCGCTTGACATGGCAAAGGCTTATCTGAATGATGGTTCAAAGGGAAAGGCAAGAGAGATGCTTCTTAGAACAGAGGAATTGAGGGATCCAAAGTCCTATGAGGGACTCATGAGGCTATATGGTGAAGCAGGAGAGCGAGAAGATGTTTACCGTATATGGGACTTGTACAAGAACACGGAAGAGAAGGACAATGAAGGATTTAGAGCTATGATTGGTTCTCTCTTGAAGTTTGATGACATCAACGGAGCAGAGGAGATATTCTACAATGAGTGGGAGTGCTCGGGTCTTGAGTTCGACGTCCGAATCCCAACTATGTTGATATCTTGTTATCGCGCAAAGGGAATGGTGAAGAAGGCAGATAAACTATTGTCCAAGACTATGAAGAATAGAAGATTTCTTAGTACGATTAATCCATTGGTTGAGGAGTGGGTGAAAAACAGAAATCGAGTGAAGCCGTCGGACTTGAGAGACCTCATCAAGAATCTGCGTGATTCAAATCAATTATCTAAAGCACTTGAGGCATCATCATGGATGGGTGAAAAACATGATTTTAATCTTTTTCCAGAAGATTATGCAACTAGGCTTCATCTGATTCAGACTGTGTTGGGTGTGGAAGAAGCTGAGAAATTCTTTAAAAGCATCCCAGAGAACATGAAGGATTACTCTGTGTACGATACATTCTTAACCTCGTACACAAAATCTGACAAAGGACTATACAACGCGGAAGGCGTTTTCGAGAAAATGGGAGAGCTCGGTTTCCTCTCCAAAGTTTCCCCATTCAACAAGATGATATCTCTCTACCTTGGTCGAAGAAAACAAGGTAAGGTCAAGAATCTTCTACAGATGATGAAGGAAAAGAACATAGAGCCCGATAGTGTCACGATAAACAGCGTTTTGAGGATGTACGCAAATGAAACAGACATAGAGACAATGGAAAAGTATAAGAGAGAGTGGGAATATAGTGCTGATGATGATGAAAAAACCAAGCTTGAAATGAGGACGATGGATGCGATGGCAAAGGCTTACGAAAGAGCCGGGCTACTACTAAAGGCGGTGGAGACAACAGGGAGTAAAAAAGAAGTGCAACGTCTATGGAATGAGTACAAGAAGAAGGCAAAGTCAGAGATTACAAAGGATGGGCTTAGACCTTGGGTGAAGAGAGCAGAGATTAAGAATGAAGAATATCGAAGTGTAATTAGGTCTCTACTGAAGCTTGACGATATACAAGGAGCAGAGGAGATATATGGAGAGTGGGAACCACAAGGACCCGAGTTCGATAATGGAATACCTGGTTTGCTAACCTCTCGTTATTATGAGGAAGGTGATGAAGCCAAGGTAAGACAAGTAGAGGATTCGAGTAGAGAGAAGCTGATGCGGATGAAGTTTAAGTTGTTCAAGGAAGATTTGATCGGTTGTGCGGTAGGGCTTGTCGTGTCTTCGCTCCTGCTTTCGGTTCCTCTGGGCATGCTATGGTGTTGTGAACACCACCCCGCTCTATTCTTTTCAGTATTGGCTTTGGTTTTGCTACCATTCGTCGATTAATTTCTTAAAGGTTTAGAATTTTATACCGGATTAAAAACCCCACATACATTTCAGTTCGGATTCAAACCTTTTTCTTTCTTTTTTTGGTTCGGTTGATTTTATTCAGTGAAGTTTCTTAACACTTGCAATAATGTCTTGCAATTTGTAGAAATACTCCATATTTTTTAACACCACCCCGATCTATCCCGTCTAGTGTGTGCTTTATTTTTGCTACTACTCTTCGTTTCCTCATAGGTTTAGAATTTTATACCGGATTAAAAAACCCACATATTTCTGTTCGGATTCAAGCCTTTTTTTTTTTTGTTCGGTTGGATTAATTTGGTTTTCAAATAATATTATATTCACTTATTCAGTATTATCGTAATTATATTTGCTTCCTTTGATTATTATTTTCACAATTTTAAACTATAAAATTTAGGTTCGAAAAATTAGTTTTACACGTTAATATTCCGATTCATATTAGAGTCTGATAGTGTCACGATAAACAACGTTTTGAGAGTAAACGTATACGTATCCGCCATAGACTCGATGGAGAAGTATAAGAGAGACTGGGATGACGATGATGAATATAAGAAAATCAAGTTTGAGGTGAGGACGATGGATGCCATGGCAAAAAGTAAAAAGTTATACATTTTATTTTTCTCATTTTTTTTGTGATGAGATTGTTGATTTTATTCAGTGAAGTTTCTTAACACTTGCAATAATGTCTTGCAATTTGTAGAAATACTCCATAGCCACGGCCTCTCTTAATTAAAACTGTCGAACTTTGCAAAAAAAGAAAAAAACAGCAAAAATGAAGAGCAAAATCCAAAGAAATCTTAATTAATGTGATAAACATATTTAGGCGATTTTCAACATGAAGTCGTTGTAGTATAGTGGTAAGTATTCCCGCTTGTCACGCGGGTGACCCGGGTTTGATCCCCGGCAACGGCGTATTTTTAACATTTTGACTGATGTGTCGCTGGCTAGGTCTAGGAGAGCATTGGCTTTGATAGTGTGTAGGCAATTTCCTAGAAATCGATGAGACCAATTGCTGTATTTATTAAGGTTTGGATGCTTTCATCTTTTTCTTAGAAATATTGATTGCACCTTTTACTGTTTAAGGAACTTCTCCATTCTCTCTCTCTCAGTTTCTCGGGTATAAACTAAGTTGTCGCTATTTCCCTCATGTGGCAAGGGAGGTAATTTTCTCGTTTCATCAGTTTGGAGATGACAGAAACAAACAGGGCCGGTCCTTCATTTTTAGTGGCCTAAATCATAGTTTCATAATGTGGCCTTTTATAAAAATTTGATTAAAAATAATTATTAATAAACTAAACATTAAAAAAATTATCGAATATTTTAACAATGTAAAACATGTTAAAAATTAACTTTCCTACTTTTCATCGTAGCAAATTCATTGATTAGCTTCTCATAGTCTAGTTCTTAGACTATATCTCTTTGGATAGACATTATTATTAAAATTCAATTATGTGTGAAGAAATTAAAAATATTATAATATTTAGTAGTGAAGTGGATTCAACTATATATATAGAGATTAACTTGTAAAAGAAAAAAACTAAAAATTAATAAATGAATTAAAAATAAATTTCTATTGTTCCAACAAAAAAAAAAAAAGTAGATACAAATGACAAATGGAAAAGAGAAGGAAGAAGAAGAAAAAAAAAAAGGTTCCTACCAAAAAAAAAAGAAAAAAAAAGGTAAATAATGTGGGGCCCACGATGATAATAGAAAATGGAAAAAAAAGAAATGAAATCTGAGGCTCTCTCTACCCACGAGCGACACACACAAGACACAACAGAAGGAAAAAAAAAAAAAAAATTTGGGGCCCTGAAATTTTGTGGCCCAAAGCACAATGCTTTAGCTGCTTTACTTAGGCCGGGCCTGGAAACAAAGAACACAAATATATGACTGGGAATCCGAGTTTTATCTCTTAACAATTGTTGGACATAATTGAGTTTCGTAATGTTTTAATTTGTGTTATGTTAAGTTTATTTAATTAAGAGTCGTGACTTTTAGATTAGGTTGTGTTGTTTCAATTAAGAGTCACAAGGGAAGAGACATAATTCTATGTGTCCGTTTGATTTTCTATTTAAACACATCGTTGTCGATGATGTAAACACAGAGTATAAAATCGATTCTTCTGTGACTCAAAACTAATTATTAATATGAAAACTGTGTTTACATCATTGACAACGATGTGTTTAAATAGAAAAACAAACAGATATGTCCAACAACAATATTGTTTAGAGCTCTGTTATTTGAATCCTTGATCTAAACTAGTACTCCCTATGTCCCAAAATATAGAATTTTTAGGTAAAAGCACGCTTATTTAGGAAAATTTTAATTAAATATTTAATAAAACAAATTACAAAAAATTTTACATTAAAATTTTAATTAAAGGATATGGATTTTTTTTCTTTTTGGTAATTTGTTTTAATTTGGTAATTAAATATTTAATTAAAATTTTCCTAAATAAGCATGTTTTTACCCAAAAATTCTATATTTTGGGACAGAGGAAACAGGTCAACTAAAGTATAAAATAATGCTACATAAGTTTGAGAGCTCTATTATTTTAAATTTCCGGGATAGCTGGATCTGTAAATCTAGTATAATTAATATTTGGATGTGGGACACTGCACATCGTGGAGACGTGTATTGGGAACAAATTAATTAATTTATATTCCGGTCACTTTTAATAATACAAACAGCAAGAAAGTATCAGAAACACACCCAAACACATCGATTATAACCAAAACAAAAATTTCATAAGAAGATTAGCAGCAAAAAAAATAGAAAAAAAGAGACTACCTGCGCCTCCTGGATCCAGGGAATATCATAAAAAGATGGACAAAAGAGAAAGAAGACGTGCCAGTTTTACTTATAAACAGTTGAAACAGTTGTATACCAATAAAGATAAGGACATCCGATGTCCTTTGTCTCATCCAACTCACCCTCACAGCCTCTCTCGTCGCTACGGCGGACACACCAACTTTGGTTGTTGTTTTTCATGTGGTGAAAAAACACCCATTGGAGACGACCCTCATCATGATTATTTATCCTGCAAGACGTGCGATGTGGAGTTCCACCGTGGTTGCCACACGTTTCCGAGGAAGTTACTACATCCTTATCACCTCCAACACCCTCTTACTTTCTCCTTTCGGAACAATGAAACCGGGATCATATCCGACGGCAAGATAGATGAATCCTTTCGCAAGAAAGTTTTGTCTAACCCCAGCACGTCTGAATCCAACGCGTCCGATCCTAAGAAGTCTGGATCTGTTGAAGTTAGCCAGTCTCAATCTGATGTTTTATTCGATAAATGCACATGGTGTGGAAAAAATATCCAAGGCAACTGGTTTTACCGTTGTTCTATATGTACCTTTTCTTTGGATCTCTCTTGCTCCAGACAACTTCCACCTCTCCTCGTTGCAAACCCAAAGAATCATCACCATTCACTCGTCTTCTACCCCCGACCACTCTTGACTCCATGTGATGTTTGTGGGTTGGTCAATGTGTTGGAGGCAAGCTATGCTTGTTTTCAATGTCATTACATGGTCCATCAAAGTTGCATCGACTTACCACGGGTCATAAAGATCACGCGTCACCAGCATCGTCTCTTTCATACTCCTTACCTCCCGTCTACAATTTCACCATGTCGGATATGCTACAAGACAGTTGACACCAAGTACGGCCAATATTCTTGCAACCACGAGGATTGCTCTTATGTAGTCCATTCAAAATGTGCAACACATGAGAACATATGGGATGGGAAAGAACTCGAATGGGAACCCGAAGAACCAGATGAAACTGAAGATATCACCCCATTCAAAAAGGTTGATGGTGATCTGATAAAACATTTCTCTCATGAACATCTTCTAAAGCTCGAAAAGTATGATGGTGTTCGAGATGCAGAGAAGCAATGTCAGGCATGCGTCCTTCCTATCAATTCTCATGATTTCTACAATTGCATTCAATGTGAATTTTTCCTCCACGAGATATGTGCTGGTCTTCTTCGAAAATTGGATCATGCATTACACAAACACACTCTTGTCTTAAAACCCTTGCTTACACACAGCTACGATCTCATCGATTGTTCAGCTTGTTTCAGAAAGGCCACTGGTTTCAGGTACATATGTCCTAAAATTTCTTGTAGCCGTCGTTCTGAATTTCAGATAGATGTTCGTTGTATTTTAGTTCCCGACTATTTCACCCATAAAAGTCATGAACACCCCCTATTCATCTCCACATCCAACGAAGATAACAATGGGATTTGTTGCATGGGTTGCAAGGAAATATGTGGGAAGTCTTATCTACAATGTACTGTATGCAAATTTGCTTTGTGTTATGAATGCGCTACTATTCCAACTGAAATATGCTACAGATACGACAAGCATCCTCTCTCTCTTTGCTACGGAGAAAGAACGGATGATAAGTACTGGTGTGAAGTATGTGAGAAAGAGTTAAATCCAATGGATTGGTTCTACACATGCAACGAATGTTGTATCACTATCCACCTTCACTGCTTATTCGGATCCTCCATTTATATGAAGCCTGGTTTCAGATTTTATTATCATCAATATTCCAAAGTTGAAGTTCTTCGCAACGGTAACAGCACTCGACCGCTTTGTGATAAATGTGGTCATCGTTGTCCAGGTTACATCTACTTCAAAGACTACGCATTTGCAAAGATTTCATGTTCATTGAATTGTTTAGAGTAAAAACTGATGGTGTTGTAGACATGGCGAACTTTCCTTTTGTGTTTTATTGGATTTGTTTTGTTGTTCTTTCTTTTTTTTTTGTTTCCTTTCTTCAAGGACTTTAAAGAACAACATCTCTTTGAATTCGATTATCTTCTCCAATACTATCTAATCCAGGTTGTTACAATAACTACAAGCTATTATTTTAAAATCGCCGTACTTCTGTGTAGATCCGAGAGAGACGTGAGATAAAGATTTTGACTAAACAGAGACTTTTCAATACCAATCCTTCTCCAAACTAGAAATTTGTTACAACTTGGTTTTAAGGCTTCAATGACATGTCCAAATCTTTTTTCTTCTTCAATTGCAACGAAGAGAGTTTTGGGCACATCAGAAACTGAGAAAATACACTCCTCACACCGGGATGTTGAATATTTCATTATTGCCTCATTTTGTGACTAATCTCAGTACATCCCCCACAAGTTGTAACGAACCTGTTACCAGAACCTGCTTTGATCAAACAACACACTCCAATGTCACAAAAGTTTTTTTTCTTCTTTTGTCTGAAATTATTCATGTAGAGAAAGGGGTTTGGTGTTACCTGGTATCGTGTTGATGAACTATTCTGATCAACTATAGTGTCCCTGAGCCACTTGATTGCCAATGGCAGCGACGAAAACACCTCACTGTTTTTACCATTCTTTCCACCATCCTCTTTCCCAACAAGGCTTTCCCACACTTGTTGGAGTGTGTATTGCCATGACAAATCAACCGATAAATCATCAGTCTTCTCTAACAAAGCATTCATACCAACTGTGTGAGACATCGACATGTTGGGCACAAACAAGGCTTTCTTGAAATCAACACCTACGGAAACAAAACATCTTCTCCAAGTTACAGCATCTTAAGACAACCAAAACTTTCTGTCACTCTTAAGTTTCTTTCATTCATCAAGAAACAAAGATGTTACAGACCAAGACATCGCATACTTACCATACATAGCACTCATTTTCCTTAGATGTGTGAATATCAGATGAGGGTCCCGAACGGACATACAATTGAACAGCAATATCTGCAACACATCCAGATGCTCTGTCAGGTGTTTTTTTGTCAAAGTTAAAAAAAGCATGTAATCTCTGCAGATTGGGTAATGAGAGGAGAGCAGAAACCCTTACCCGTTGGCAGGTTTCTCCGGACCATTTCTCAAGCTTTCTTTTCTCACAAGCATGAGAGGATCCGTTAACAAAAGATTCCAAACTCTCAGACTGCCCAACTCCCATTACAGCAAGAGAAAACCATTTAGCGCATGCTTCTATGCTTTCGGGAGTGTGAGCTCCATCGAGATAAAATACTAGATTTCCTGGAGCTCTATGTTCGATATATGGATCAGGGATGACCTGTGCTCGTCCTTGCAAATTGGCTGTAGCTAACCCTTTGATGAATGGCTCAGGTAGTGTAGTCTAGCCAAAGAAGAACGAGGAAAAACATTAAAAAGTTGTGAAATTCATAGGCAGAAAATAGTGGAGATTCACGGATAAAAGGAGCTTACCATTTGATTCAGACTTGGCATTTCAAGGTTACCACTTTGCTGAAGCCAGGTATAGGCAAGTGACACTGCTAGACCAGCATTGAGATACTGATGCTCCCCATCAAGACTGAGTTTCTGGCCACTCAAAAGCCTTTTGTTTAGTGGTTGTACCACTTCGAGATTCACCTGTCAATAGAATGTTCAAGCTTCTCTATAAATACACAACTATTTTCTTGAAAAACTAACAAAAATTCCAATTGAAAAGCAAACATCCTATTTTGTCTATAGAATGTGAAGTGCATCTACAACACCATAAAATCAAATAAGCATCTAAAGCTAGCTTGAAAACTATGAATTTTATATACAGACAGGTTTCCAGTTACATTGTCTGCCTAATTCACTGAGATTCTGGTTAGGCAAAATCAAAATTTGAACTTACATCTAACGTAGAAGCTTTCTCTTCAAGGACACACATAGCTTCATTGGGTTGGGGCACTGTGAAAGCTGGAACTCCAAGCTGAAAGATGAACAAGAAAGAGGAAGCAACTAGACTTAGGTCACAAAATAAAGAGTAATGACCCTTTTAAATATTTAATCGGAAGTTGTGGACACCTTAAAAATTCCTGCCTTCTCACCAGCAATTTTCCCAAGCGTATCTCCTGTGATGCATCAAGCAGACAAAATATAGGAATAATGATATAATATACTCCAAATTTCTTCTGAAAAGCAACACTGATCTGGCATGCAAGAGAAAATACTAACCCAGAATTTCCATGTGGTCATATCCAAGAGATGAAAAACCACATACCACAGGTTTCTTAACCTGAAACATGGCAACAGTGAATCCGTATTATGACTTGTTGTCTCGCCAGAGATGCTTATATAACTTAATAGGCACAAGAGAAAAAAACTTAACAACGTTCGTGAAAGTTATCCATTTTTAGTAATTGGAGTTTTTTAAGGATTTAGTTAGATTTCCCTAACCTTGGAATGCTAGCTCAAGGGATTGATATGTGACTATAATCTATGGAGGACCCCTAACATTTTTCCTCCACAATTTTCCAATAAGTTTTGAAAACATCAAAATTCAGGTAAACAGGTTGGACATACCACATTGGTGAAATCAAGCCTCCCACCTAGGCCCACCTCCAAAATAAGAACATCTACCTGCATAAAGAAGCAGAGAACACAAAACTGATTCTGCATCGCTCATGTAACTGAATAAGAGGAAGGAATCAGTTAACGTAAATATTAGCATCAAACCTTCTCTGCAGAAAATATTTTGAAGCCTAACAACGTAAGGAAGCGGAAATATGAAGGCATTGTTGTCTCCTCATTAGTTCCCTCCTGAAAGTCAAATAACTAGCAACCTTGTAATTGAGTTCAAAGCTACACGAATTCCATGTAGGGAGATAGTTACAGTATTTTCATGCCGATTAAGTTGGAGATGCAAAAAGTTTGTGCCACCACTTTACACAACTTCAGCATCAAACACAATCCATTAAACCTAAATTGATACACAAACTGGCTCTCTGAAGAGGAAAATGAATTTTCTTTGGTTGTGAACATACCTTCAGCCTGTTATAGCACCACCAGAAATAAACCGAGAATTTCTCCTCACTTATGTCAACACTGCAGCAACGAAAACATTAGGGAAACGAAAACAGATAATTATTTTAAGAAAAAGACTGAAATTCAAGGAGGCCAGTATTAAACAAGCCCTGACTAATAGTTTCTAAGCAACACAATGAATATAGACTTGAGACAGGGGAAAGAGCCAAAGAGGTCTAGTCACAAATATGCAATCAGCAAAAGGAAGGCAGAGTTTTCTCTGTAATTAGGGGTGGATAGATATCATTTCTCAGATTCTCCTAACTTCATAAAACTTACCCATCCAAGCGAAATCTTTCACGGACATCAATGAGATGAGGTGAAGTTAAGAGTCCAGTTCGGAAGCCATAGTTTCGCAAAATAGACTCTGTAAAGGTGCATGTTGATCCCTTCAGCATGCAAGAGAGAATAATAGTGTTAGCTGTTAGATCAGACAATAATTATGCAAACTAAAAACTTTGCTGCAATGCTCGGAATCAGATATCTTGATTATTTTACTCATGGTATCTTCTCGTACCTTGCCTTTGGTTCCGGTGACATGGATAACTTTCAGCTTCGAAATGTCTTCTTCCAGGTCAAGTATCTACATTTGTTACACTAAGCGTGAAATAGTAATAAAGAAAACCAAAATTAGAAACATTCATTTAAGAATTTAAATCATTAAAGGAACCTTGAGATAATCAAGCACAAACTTGAACTGTTCTCCTTTGTCGCGCTTCATGGTCAACGATGACAAAGCAACCAGAGCTTCCTGGTACAAATCACCACCTGCGTTTTGTTTCAGACACTCCATAATCACCTCAAGAAAAAACAAGAGAACTCAAGATAGCATTGAGAAGAAGCAATAGAGGAAGAAATCAGCAAACCTTTAGCTGCCATGCCAATATGCTTTCCCAACAAACGAATCTCTACTGATAATATCAACGATGTGAAGAGGGAACGAAAGAGAGAGAGCAGATGGAAGATAGTGGTGGCTGCTGGTATTCATGAGCTGTTGACCACTATGGGTATGAGATTATATGACACCATTAAAAATTGAAAAGGGTCTTGATTGCTGTTGAGCTTGAATAATTTATGAAAAAATATCTCAACAACCAAATCAAAATTCATAAACAATTAGATTTTCCATGTCTATACATTACTAAACATATTTAGAAACACAAACAATCAAATTTTTTTTACTGAAAGAAACATAGAAGAGAAGTAACAGCTCCATCAAACATTCTGTATGTTACGTACACTTGACAACCGGACGTCGTCCACGGTAGCAGATCTGTATTGATACAATTTTAACAAGGGTGCGGCCTCATTTTGTGACAAATCTGAGTACATCACCCACAAGTTGTAACGAACCTGTTACCAGAACCTGCTTTGATCAAACACTGCACACTGTCATAAACCTGTGGAGCTTTGATTCCTTTGTATGAAATGTTTAATGTAGAGACGTGTTGGTCTTACCTGGAATCGCGTGGATGAAGTACTGTGATTGATGACACTGTCCCTGAGCTACTTGATTGCCAGTGGCAGAGACAAAAACACCTCACTCTTTTCACCATTCAAAGGCGTGTTTTTTTCTCCCACACTTGCTGGAGTGTGTACTGCCAGGACAAATCAACCGATGAATCATTATTCTCTACCAAAGCATTTATACCAACCTTGTGAGACATCGACATGTTTAGCACAAGCAAGGCTTTCTTGAAATCAACACCTACAAACACAAAACATCTTCTCTTAAGTTGCACTTAAACTTTCTGTTCCTACTTCCTTCATTCATCAAGAAGAGATTACAGAGTAAGACATCAGGCCCACATATTTACCGTACCTTAGATGTGGGAAAAGCAGATGCGGTGCCGAACCGACATACAATTGAACAGCAATATCTGCAACACATCCAGATGATGATAAGTTGATAACAATGTCGAAAAGTCGATGATGAAGAAGAAAATAGAAGAGCAGAATTTGACAGAATGGTACAATTACAATGGGTACGTACATGCTTAATTACAAGAAATCAGTAGATCTCGAACGGCACGGTGTGGTAAAAAAAACAACCGAAACAGCGAACATTTCGATACGTTACTATTTCTTTTCTTGTCGATAACTCCCATTGATTAGAGGAGTTGACATCTCGTCTGGGTGGTGTAGTCGGTTATCACGCTAGTCTCACACACTAGAGGTCCCCGGTTCGAACCCGGGCTCAGACACTATTTTTTAATAAGTACTTTTTGTTTACGTTTCTGCCACGTCATCATCTATTACACGTGCGTTCCCTGGTTTCACCTTTCTTTCCCCTTTGCTTGAACCACAGGGAAAAAAACAAACACAAAACCTGACAACCAAAACATCCGCGAATCGAAATTGAAATCCCAGAATCACTCTACCAATTCGAATCCCAATTAAACCCTATCTTTCCATCTTTCTTCTTCACCTTCGTAGAGCAGATTATTGTTTCTCTCTTGTGTCTCCATAGCTTCTGAAGAGAGACGATGGATTGGGACAGCGTTGCTGCTGAGGATGTGATTGAGGCGCTAAGAGAGGTTGAATGGTCCACGCGTCCTCGTTCCTTGGCCGAGTTCTTCTCCAGATTCGCCTTTCCTCGCTCTTTCTCTAAATGGATGAGCCGTCTCAAATGCAATCTCTACTAGTATTACCCTCTCTCTTTCTATATTCGTATTTGCAATTCGAGGTGTTGATTTTGATTCTATCTTCTCTTGTTTACTGATTTTGTTGTTACAGCTATAGGACGAATTACTTCATCCTGTTGATTTTCGTTCTGGGTATGTCAAAGTCTCCGAATGTTTTTTTTTTTATAAGCTGTAAATGAGAAATCTGGGTTTTGCTTCAAGATGCTCCTGAGCTGTGTTTGATACCTAATAGGGTGTTTTAACTTGTTTATCCTCCTTTGTTGACTCAGGTCTTGCACTTATCACGCGGCCTATGGCCATTCTTGGTGCTGCTCTTACAGCCTTAAGCTTAGCTTTCCTAAACGACAGGTATTTTCCTGTGATTTCTCGTTAGTTTCTACTTTATCTCGTTGCTTGGAAATTCGTTTGTTGCTCCTGTTTGTGACTTGGTGTTGGTTCTCATCTAGAGAATGTTTAGGAGGAGGTTTTCTATCTATATTCAGTGATTAGCCCTTCAAGTGGTTGTGCTTAGTATTGGATTCAATAGGTTATGGACCTATAGTGGTGGTTCATAAATGATTCATAATATTTGAGTGTTGTTAGGTTCTCTTTTTTCAGTGATCGCCTTTGAAGTGTCTTTGCTTAGTATTAGATTCAATAGGTTATGCCGTTGGTTCTTAAAACTTGAGTGTTTTAAGGTTCTCTACATTCAGTGATTTGGTTGTTTTTTACTTTACCCGTTGATTTAAGTACTCTCTGTGTATATGTAAATCGATTTGTGTCTCTGTGTGTGTTCGTTCCTGGACATCTATCATAATTCTCTACGGGGGTTTTCTTGTTTTCTTTGCAGTTTTGCAGCTACTTTTAATGAGAAGATGATCAGGACCATTAGGCATTTCTCACCACATTTAGCTGCAAAGATGAGGCCTCCTCACATGTGAGTACTTTTAATTTGATTTCCATGGAAGACTTGCAGATGGTTTTTGACACTTATTACTTGTGTACACCTTTCAGGCCTGTGATACGTGGACGATCTGCAGCTAGAAAGACAGTGTACATTTGTGGCCAACCACGTTTGGTATTCGTCTTGATTGGCTTAACCGGTACCTGAAAAACTCAATATCCCTTAGTCATATAAACTCTCTCAGTTATACATACAACTTGGTGGTAAACTGATGCAAAGTATCGATTTTCCTTATG
>OVBW01001905.1:0-13373 GCA_900406355.1 Erysimum pusillum | reverse complement strand
CCTTATAACACTCATATTTTTATTTTATTCTTCTTCGACTTTTGAACACTAATATTTGGACTTAAATGTCAAAGTGTCTACATCTAATCATTATTCTAGCTTATCTTTTCTTTTTTTTTCTTTTTCTGTCAGTGTGGTTTACAAATGTTTTGCAGCGAAATTTTGGGAGATATTTCATTTGATGGGTTATTGATCTTGGATTTGTCGTATAGAGTAATAATAGACAAGAAAAAAAAAAGATCAATATCAAGAAGAAAAGATTCTTCAGGTTGTTTTAGGTAGGCTCTTTTTTTTTGTTGAAACTGCCGGCATAGCTGGATCACGGCCAACTTTTGTCGGCCTCACCGTTTGTTCTTTTACCAGTGACAGCAAGTCTCGGTTACCACTTACCAATACCCACAAATATTAGTCTATACATTATACATATAAAGTTATAAACTTTCATTAACAATGAAAAAGAACCATATCAACTTTAGCCGGTGTTCATATTTCATACAGACTTATTATATTTGATACGGGTTTCTAAGACTGATTTAGTAAATGTTCATCATTTTCTTTCTATGTGATTTTTTAGATATGGTTGTGGAGATTAGAGTATTAGGATTTAAACCAAATTTAATCGAATAAAATAAAATAATAAGTTCATGAGATTAACATCAGAAAATAGTCATTCCGGACAACTGCTCGATTAAGAATGAATTTCCTTCTCCATTAAGCCGGACTTTTTATTCGGATAGGTAGGTTTGATTGTCAGACCAATGAAAATATTGGCGGTTAAAACATTTTACTATAAACTCTGAAATATATGCATTCTCTTCTGTCATTATAAAGTGTAAAATTTGAAGAAATAATGATAAAAAAAAAAATTTCCTTTAGATTCATGATCAATGTTAGAAGCATTTATTATTTGGTCATAGATTTTATTAGAACTAAATTTAAAAGAGATAATAACTTTGGTCAAATTAAAAGTTATTATCTCTTTTTTAACGAAAAACGGAAACTCAAACCATATGGTACGATTAAGAGTTTGAATAACTTTAAGAACCTCATACATTATTGTTTATGACCAACATACATCTAAATTTGGAATATAAATATGTATTATACAAAGAAAACATGATATTCATTAGCTACTTTTAATTTTATTCTTCTTCTTTTCTTAATCATAAAAAAACATATACATGAATATATGTCATGCATCTTTATTCATCATTGGTAAATCCAATCCATGCAGTCACGATAATCATCAAAATTATTTTCTCCTTCCATATCATCTTTTTGATTCACAGCTTCTATATTATGATATTCGCATGACTCCATCATAATATTATGTTGTTGTCTCGTCGATCCTAAATTCATAGCAACAGAATGATCATGGTCTTCCATAATGATGTGAGGGGTTGTGTCTATCGGTTTTCTAAAAGCATGGTCATGGTCGAGATAACTTGAAGATAAATTATTACTTCTCTCCGAAAGGTTATTGTCTTCTAACCAAAAGGCCATATCCTTATCATCCACATCAATGTCAAAAGAAATCAGATCTTCAATTGGAACATCAAAACCTTCAGGATTATAGTTCATCTCTTCCATATTGGTTTTGGGAGGGATATCATAATGCATTTCACAAGAAACAAAGCATACATGGTTTGTATTAGTTTCCTCTTGACCAATAATACTTCCTCCAGAAGAACCCATGCCCATCTGGTTTATATCCACTTCAGATGGAATCATATTTTCAAAAGGAACATAACCTTCTCCAGAAGCAATCCAATCCATCTGGTTTGAATTTTTTTCAGGAAAAGGAAAATTTATGTCCAAGTCAGTTTCAGGAGGAACATTATTTTCTGTTGAAGGGACCCAATCCATATGGTTCATGATTTCACGATGACTATGGTTTTCTATAGATGGAACCCAATCCATGTGGTCCATATTGGTTTCAAAAGGGTTCATGGTATACTTTGGATCCATAATGCATAAATCTGATAGAGGAACAAAAGAATCTGGTATAGAAGCTAAAGCAGAAAGGATAGGAAGGCTTTCACTACTTAATCCAGTTGAAACTATACCAGGATGGTTAGCATTCTCGGTAGGAAGTATATTGTAAGGTGGGTTGTTACTTATGGTTGGAGGAACATAATTGACTTCTATGGGTGATTTGTTAAATACGTTACCAGAAAATGAATGATTGTTTAAATCCAATTTCCCTTCCAGATGAAACTTTGACGTATTTTTCTTACTCTCGGCAATAGGTTTCTTAAATAAAACTGCATATAAAAAATAAGATTAATAACAATATGACACCAAATGATAAAATCATAAAAGTAAATGAATACTTACATTGAGTGATGGATGATGATGAATAGATTTTCTTTCTCAAAGAATTCCACAAGGAGTTACTTGCAATGAGATTCTTTGTTAAGTTGGATGCTTTGAAAGAATATTCATAGTTAGGAGAGTATTCAAATGCTTTATTTGTTGATTTCCATTCATTTCTCGGTAATGTTTTGCTTATTTGTTCAATTTGAGCTTTATATTTCTGAAAAGTTATAAAAAAAAAAAAAAAGTTACAATAAAATTATAATAAGACAATAAAAANAATTAAAAAAAATATATGTGAACCTGAAGGTGGCTAGCGACTTGACGATGAGTCAATTTTGGGTCATTCATAATCTTCAATATGGATTTGGGAAGAAACTCTACAAGATAAAAAAATATTAAAAATTGGTATAAGAAATTGATATAAATAAAGACGAACCGGTCAAATGTGAAATATAAATCTTACTTTTTTCACCGAGAATGGAGATAGCAGCTAAAAACTTCATGTGACGCTCATTAGTCCATAAACTCCTAGGTCTTCTAATATTACTATCTAATTTCTTCCATTCTTTTCTCTTATTCTCAATCTCAATAGGAAAACTTGCTTTAGCTTTCCATTCAACATTTGCTATACTTTTTCTCTGTTGGTATGTTTCAGAAGTGGTGAATGTGCCGATGAAAGGTCGTGTTCCTAACAAAGAAGCTTGACTTGTTCTCTGCCTCTTAAGGCTTGCTCTGAAAGCTTCAATCTGATTTATATCTTTGTCCATAACATCCTCTTGGTTTTCAATTACGTTGATTTCCTTCAACTCTTGCTTCTTTTTACATAACACATGTTCCCACATGTTTTTGATGTTGTTTTTAGAAATTGGCTTATCTAGAGAAAAGCAAGCTCTTTTTGTCAAAAGGTCTGATGGTTTCTTGGTCTTTATCTCTGGATTGATCACTTTCACATAAAAAAAAAAACAAAGGTCAACTAGTGAAAGAAGAAAATGGTGGAAACAATAACTAGAAGAGAGATATGTGAAAATTGACGTACATATGAGAGGAATGTCTTTGTGAAGCAAAGCAGTGAGGAAGGAATGTGAATCTATATGAGGCATTTCAATGTTGGCTATGACAAGTCCGATATCCTTCTTCTGTTTTTCAATCATCGATAGAGCCTTACTTGCCACGTCCACGCTTATCACTAGTAAAATTAACTTTTATATAAGATTTTTATAAAAATTTTAAAAATTGTAAAAGCAAATAATCATGTTTTCTCATTAAAAATTAATAAAAGAAAATATAATAAAGAACACACGAATTGGTAATTTATATGATGATCGGTCAATAAATAAATAATGAGTAATTGTATTATAATTTGAAGGTATTATTTTAGGTAGCAGCGAATATCCATAAATTTGAACATCGAACAAAAATATATGTTATAGTTTAAACTCAAAATGGAATTTTTTATAACAATAGACATGAAGAGCACATTATGGTCCATCATAAGCTTTTGTAAATAATATTTTGACAAATAAAAAAAAAGTTACATGTGATTAAATCATCGAGATCTAAGACCAAGTATAGTCTCGAATATTTTTTCAATAACAAAGACTATAATTTATACATTCATATGTTATTTGAGTTTTTTTTTTCAAATTAGTTTATAAACCATGATCAATACAATGCAAAAACTACAAAATCTAGAGATTTAGAATTATAATCATCAGGAAAACTTTTAAAATATGGTAAAACTTAACATAACAAATACAAAAGTTTAAAAAATATTGAAATGTCAATGGAAAAATTATCAACC
The DNA here is from genome assembly GCA_900406355.1 of Erysimum pusillum. Classification (NCBI taxonomy): domain Eukaryota; kingdom Viridiplantae; phylum Streptophyta; class Magnoliopsida; order Brassicales; family Brassicaceae; genus Erysimum; species Erysimum pusillum. Next base: position 9,253 of record OVBW01001905.1, on the reverse strand, counting down.
CTCGTATAAATAATAAAATACATAAATAATTTATTTGTGAGGATTGATAGTTTCTTTACCTTTTTTTGAAAATTGTTCAAGCATTGACGTAAGAGACGTGACTGATGCAATGTCATGGTCGATTAGCAGAATGGAAAAATCATCAACATATTCAGGAACTACGTTTGTAGCCATTTTCTCTGAAATTTTTCACAAGAAGTATATGACTGAGGATTTGAGAAATGATTAAGTTGAAGGAGCGATACTAATGCATGGTTATATACTTATATATAAAAGGATGGATAGAAATTGTGGACCCAAGTAGGTCATTAAGTTGCAAATAATTAACGCAGAAAAATATATAACTAAATTTCCTTAATAAATTTTAATTCATCATTTTGACTTTATGATTAAAAAATAAATCATAAGCTCGTCTTGATTTAATATTTTTTCTAAACTGTATTGAATTCCTAGTGGTTGAAAATATAGTTTACAAAACTTATTTTAACGGTCATTTTTTATAATGAAAACGATAAAGTTTTTTTTTAACTTGAAATTATATATAATTAAAACAATTTTTGGGAATGTTATTAATAATTTGACTATAGTTTAAAAAGTTATGATAGTCGTTTATTGAGCAAAATTCATATATAGCTAGTTGTAATTTCATTTGTATATATATCTTGACTCCTAAACTTATAATAGTCGTCTGTTTTTAATACTATGTCAAAAAATGAATCATTAATTAATTAGTCAAAAAATATATATATATAATTACTTTTATAGCATTATATGTTTTTAATGAAAATGTTTTGTTTACAATATAAAGATTAGATAATAATTTATTTAAGAACATATAATATACGAGTTTGAATCCGGATGGTGACACATCAACAATACTAATACAAGCCACTAGATTACAAATTCTCGTCATAATAAATTTACCTTAAATTAGTGGGTAAATTTAATACATATATGTTTAGATTTATGAAAGAATAAAATACTAGTTTATTGTAAATTAATTTAACATATAAATTATACCAATAATATTTGTAAAAATCTATTGTAATTTGGATACCAAAAGATATTGATAATTTTTACAATTCCATCATTACCATATTTAGATAGATAGATGTGGTGAGAAACATGTGTCTGGTCAATTTTAAGCCATTAATAAATTTCTTTATTTTTTTGGAACTTAAACAATTTCCAAATTGGGACAAAAGTATAAATTTTTATGTATGATTTGAAATATAAAAGATGTAGCGTTTTAATAATGGTTTGAAGTTTGAACCACTTATTCTGATTCACTTGAGACGCACCGGTTGATCCGGTTGATCCGTTTTAGTAAGTGCTTTAGTAATTAAGAGATATGATGTTTATGTGTTTGTTTTCGTGATCTATAACTATAACAATGATGGACAACAGTCAACACAGCAATAGGCTTGTTTTCCTCTAGTTCTCGCTGGCAACAACGTAAATGATTTTATCCCGTTTCAAATTTTTATTATTATGGCTCGGAGCAGTAAACAAATAATACTACAAATATGTATAAAATTTGGAGAAACGATGAGTTTGGAGACAAGTTATCGGATTCTATGGAAATATTAATTGTCAGTTGTTCTTATTGAAATTCTTGCTATAGAAAAACGTTGGTTTGTTTGAATTAACATCAGTTTGTATGATATGAGAAATCTATAATATAGCATAAATTGTTACAAGTTGTAAGAAAATGAATACTTAAAAAAACAATCTTTAAGTTTACAAGAGATCTTTACAGTACTATAGTATTCAACCTTTGTTCGGTTCTGTTAATGGTGGTCGTTGCGATGAAAATATGTCAATCAAACCATATAATATCTAGCTTCTTTGGTTCCATTGTCAGTACAACAATCTCGTCGCCTACCTCTTCTCCATCTAAGCTGTCTTCAGTTCCACCAACTTCACCGTTATCTCGCTGCTACCTCCAACTAACGAATCTTCTCGTTATAAGTTTATCCATGTCAATGCCTATTTAATTATGTTGTTGTTGCTAGATATATAGTACCAATTACCTCACAACCATTACCACCCTTTAACAAAAATAGAATTATACTCATCCACTTTTGAAATTCCATAAAATAATAGAGTAACAGATTGAGAAAGGAGAGAGGAGACAAGCTTTTACTGAAAAATGATATTATTTTCAGATGATTACAATGAGGGTTTTCCCCTTTGTCTTATACAAAGCCAAGAACAATCTAGAATGGGAAAAAGCAAATCTTATCTCTAATTTACAGCTGGATTCAATGACTCATCAGATAAGGATTGAAGAAGCTTGAATTTGTTCTCAAGGCGTAACGGTTCTCTTTGTGTTGCAGGTTTTGTCTTCTTCTTCAGCTTGCTTTGACTGGTTTGGTCAACTAATCCTTGCTGGGCTTGCTTTGTTGTGTTGAGGCCCAAAGTTGAATTTGGTTTGTTGTCGAGGCCCAGTGTTGATGTTGGTTTATCTCTTACACCCTCCCTCAAACTTGGCGTGGGTGAATCAGGTGAGTCGGACACGCCGAGTTTGCTTCGAAGACTGATGAAGGATTGTCGTGGCAGCGGTTTTGTGAAGACATCGGCAAGTTGAATTGATGCTGGGATGTGTTGTGTTTCAATGAGACCAAGAGCCACTCTTTCGCGAATGTAGTGATAGTCCTTTTCAAAATGTTTGGAGCGATTGTGAAGAGCGGGATTGGCCGAGAGATAGACTGCAGACAGGTTGTCACAAAAAAGTCTTGTTGGTTGATGTTGTGCTATGCCAATATCGCGAAGAAGAGATGAAATCCAGGTAATTTCGCGAGCTGCAGCTGAAAGTGCTCTATATTCTGCCTCTGTGGATGAATTGGAGACTGTAGGCTGTCTTTTTGCAGACCAAGATATGAGAGTTGAGCCTAAGAGAATGCAGAAGCCTGAAGTGGATCGCCTTGTCTCTTTACAACCGGCGTGATCACTGTCGCAGAAGGCTGAGAGAGTAGGACAATTGTGTTTTCTGATTGGTAGACCCATACGGAGAGTACCCTTGATATACCTTAAAATCCTCTTTAGAAGACCAAAGTCTGAGATTGTTGGTGCGTGCATACGTTGGCAAATGAAGTTCACAGCATACTGAATGTCTGGCCTTGTGATTGTCAGATATTGTAACTTGCCGGCAAGACTTCGAAAATATGTTGGTTCTGAGAAGAGCTCCGAGTTGAGGTTTGTGAGATTCTGAGGTAGAGGAGTTGCCATAGGATTGCAGTCTGTCATTCCAGCCTGGTGTAGAATGTCTGCTGCATAAGCTTCTTGGTGGAGAAACATCCCATTCTTTAGCTTTTCAATCTGTATTCCCAAGAAGTAACTAGGATAACCAAGGTCTTTCATAGAAAATCGGTTGTTGAGAGCTTTAAGAAGCTTCTCCAAAAGAGCTGGATCACTTCCTGTAAGTAAAATATCATCAACATAGAGGAGAAGGATGAGAGTTTTACCCTCTTGCTCACAGACAAATAGAGAAGGATCTGAGGTACTGCATTCAAACCCAAACTCTATAAGGAAGTTGCTGAATGTGTCAAACCAGGCTCTAGGCGCTTGTTTTAGACCATACAATGCTTTAGTGAGCTTGCAGACATGTTGTGGTTTCTCTGGGTCAACAAAACCAGAGGGTTGGTACATGAAAACTGGTTCTTGTAGTTCACCATGAAGGAATGCATTAGATACATCCAGCTGTTTCAATGGCCATTCTTTGTTGGTTGCAGTATCAAGGACAAGTCGTATTGTTGCAGTACGTACCACAGGACTGAATGTTTCAAGATAGTCTATCCCTTCTTCTTGATCAAATCCTTTTGCAACCAGACGAGCTTTTAATTTGTCTAATGATCCATCCGGCTTCAGCTTTGTTCTAAAAACCCATTTTGAATCCAAAATATTCATGTCTTCTGTTGCAGGAACTAATGACCAAGTGTGAAGCATATGTATTCGACCCATCTCATCCATTACAGCTTCATTCCAACCTGGATGCTTCATTGCCGAGACAATGCTTTTAGGCTCATCAGTTTCAAATTTTGAGGCAATTAGAGCATACCGAGGATTTGGCTTATGAATTCCTGATTTTGCTCTAGTTGTCATAGGGTGTTGATTGTTGACTGCAGGTGGAGGAGGATTCATTGACATAGCCTCTTCTGGTACAGGAGCTGGTTCTGGATTTACCAATACAGCCTCTTCCGGTACAGGAGCTGGTTCTGTGTCTGGTACAAGAGTTTCTTCAGTATTTGGTTCAGGGGCTGGTTCAACTTCAGACCCGGTTTCATCATTCGTCTCTGCATCATCATTCTCTGTATCAGTAGGTGGAGTGATTTCTGGAATTGTTACAGGCTGAATCTCTGTGACTGTAACTGGTGTTGGTAGAACTCGGACTGTGGGAGAGACTTCTCTTGTTTTTGACTGATCTGCAAGTTGCCAGGCTTGGAGAAGTGGTGTTGCATACTTGGGAACCAAGTGCTGAAATTTGTCTTTGAATGGAAACAATTCTTCATCAAAGATAACATGTCTGGAGATATAAACCTTTCCTGTAGGTGGATATAAGCAGCGGTAGCCTTTGTATTGATTATTGTAACCGAGGAAAACACATTGGAGAGACCGAGGATCGAACTTATGTTGTGTCAGGGGTCTCAAACATGGATAACAAGCCGAACCAAAAACTCTTAGTGAGGCATAATCAACTTTTTGCTGCATCAGGGTTTCAAAGGGACTTGTCTCTTGCAGAGTAGAGGAAGGCAGACGATTAATGATGTAGTTTGCTGTGAAGAAAGCTTCTACCCAAAACTTCATGGGAGTGTTACTGTGAAACAGCATAGCAAGACCAAGCTCCACCAAATGCCTATGCTTCCTCTCTGCCACTCCATTTTGCTGTGGAGTGTAAGGACAAGAGATTTGATGATGAATTCCATTCTCTCTCAAGTGTTCTCTCAGATTATTGCTTGTAAATTCACCTCCTCCATCACTTTGAAATACTCTGATTTTTGTGTTTAGTTGATTCTCAACCATCTTTTGAAATGTTATAAACACTGAAAAGAACTCTGATTTCAAATGTAGTGGAAAGAACCAAGAGAACCTTGAGAAGTCATCAATAAAAACTGCATAATATTTAAATCCCTGATTTGATACAACTGGTGATGGCCCCCAGAGATCACAATGAACTTTCTCTAAAGGCTTTAAACAACGAGAATCAGAAGACAAAAACTTTAATCTATTGCTCTTTCCCATTTGGCAAGGCTCACAAACAGGAGACGTTCTGCTCTTATTCACTGAAATTTCCTTGCTGCTTTGTAGTTGCTGAAGAATCTTGGAGTTTGAATGTCCAAGTCTGAGATGCCATGTGTCTAGGCTTGCTGTGCACTGGCGATTTGAGTAGAGAGCTACAAACTCCTGATTCTCCAGCATATAGAGCCCCTTATTTCGAGGACCCTTGGACACCACTTTCTGAGTGCATAAGTCGATTATGCAGACCTTGTTAGAATCAAAATAAACACCACATGGATAATCATCGCATAATTTGGACACAGAGAGCAAATTTTTCTGTATATCAGGACAGACCAATACTTCATTTAATGGAATGGTACCTTTAGAGGAAGAAATTGTGGTGGATCCAACATGAGTAATTGGGATGTAAGCTCCATCTCCAACTAGAACTGTGTCATTCCCTTCATAAGCAGTAGCTTGTTGCAGACCTGAGGTGGAGGCTGTTACATGAGCTGAGGCACCAGAATCCGGATACCACTCTTTGCCAGTTTCATCAGACATACGCAGAGAAGAGAAAGCCTGAGTAGTGACTTCAGTCTGATAGTTGTTATCAAAACGGTTGTAACACTTGATTGCTGTATGGCCCATGCGACCACATATCTGACAGATTGGCCTTTGTCCTGATGAAGGAGACGTGATTTGGTGTTGAGAGAAACCTCTCCCTCTGGTAGAATAGCCTCCACGTCCTCTGTTCTGACCAAATCTACCTCTTCCTCTTTGACTTGGGTTGTACTGAGGCACAAAATCTGACCTTTCTGTGTTGAAGGCCATGTGAGGTGACGTTGAGACAGTATCATAGGATTGCAGCTTGTCATCGAACCCCTGAACCTCAGAAACAACATCATTGAAGGTTGGAGCCGGATGTTTGCTTAAAGAGTTTTGAATCACAGTAGCAATGGGGTCGTATTCTCTTCCTAACCCATTGAGGAAACTGAATATCTTCATAGATTCAGCTATCGGTTGACCAATAGAACTCAAAGAATCGCATATGGCTTTAAAGTCACGACAATACACAGATAGAGACTTATCTTTTTTTGTTAGGAGCTGAAGGCTACGACGGAGGGAGAACTCTCTGGCAATACTGCTTTTGTTGAAATTTTCTGCAAGAGAAATCCAGATTTGGCGAGATGTGGTGAGGTTGTGAACATGGCCAAGCACTTCCTCGGAGAGAGTTCCGAACAGCCAAGAACGGACTAGTTGATCGGTGCAGAACCAGTTTTCATACTCCTGGTTTGGGACTTCAGTGGTGACATCACCATTAACAACGTTTTTCATCTGAGGTGGAGCCGTCACAACTCCATTGACAAATCCTGTGAGTTTGTGGCTGGACAAGAGAGATTCAAACTGGGTTTTCCATAGCAAGTAGTTGGTATCATTTAGCTTCAAGGTGACTGTGTTGGAAACATTGATTTTATCAGGAAACGGGTATGAGGTAACCATTGTAGCACCTGTTAGGGTTTACAATGGCTCTGATACCATGAGAAAGGAGAGAGGAGACAAGCTTTTACTGAAAAATGATATTATTTTCAGATGATTACAATGAGGGTTTTCCCCTTTGTCTTATACAAAGCCAAGAACAATCTAGAATGGGAAAAAGCAAATCTTATCTCTAATTTACAGCTGGATTCAATGACTCATCAGATAAGGATTGAAGAAGCTTGAATTTGTTCTCAAGGCGTAACGGTTCTCTTTGTGTTGCAGGTTTTGTCTTCTTCTTCAGCTTGCTTTGACTGGTTTGGTCAACTAATCCTTGCTGGGCTTGCTTTGTTGTGTTGAGGCCCAAAGTTGAATTTGGTTTGTTGTCGAGGCCCAGTGTTGATGTTGGTTTATCTCTTACACAGATTTCACCCGAATATCATAACAAATTCTAACATGTAACCATTTTAGACTCTTGAAACAATATATAAGCTGTTATATCCAATGTGACATATACACTTTTTTTTGTAATTAACCAGGAATTTATGACAAAAGCCCACAGGTTTCCTCTGTGCTTGATTGATTGTCTCTTTCTTACGTAAAACGGTTATATTCCCACATTAAAACAACAACATTTTAGATTAGTTTTTTCAATTTTTTTCTTTGTATCAGAGTCTAAGGTCAGCAAGAACTGAACGCTTGTTTATATTCGAAGAGAACACATGTCGTATCAATTTGATTTCTAATTAAATTTTTGGTGAGTCGCTATAAAACAAACCCTGGAAATGTGGAAACAATATTTATTTTTCCATAAATCACAACCTTCCCATCCTTTCTCCCGTCACTCTCACTTTGGTTAAGGATTTAGGAATACTTGGAAATTGTGATTGGTACGGTAAGATCCCAACCATTCTCATGATATGAGTCTTGTGTTTAATTAATTGTTTGTGGTTTGATAGTCTAACTTCTCATGCATGAACTTCTTTCCAAGTTCTGACCATCCATTAATTGTAAATAATCTCTATGGTCACTTTATCCTGTGGACCTTTTAATTGGGTTTTTACTTTTTCTTAACACCTATACAAACAAGAAGACACATAAACATGATAGTAAGTGGCCCAAGACTCAAAACACATGATATTAAGACACACAGAAGAATAAACCAAAAAAAAGGACAAGACTCGTAAAGAACATTCAAAGAAATGAAAATATTGGCAGACGCAAAGAAAAGAGAAATGAAATCTCACAACTAATATCAGCAACGGCATTAAAAAAATTTGATGTGCCAATATTTCTATATTTTAACGAAAAAAAGTTTAATACATTTTTCAATGTTTTACAATTTAAAAACCCCTATGACGTTATATAAAAATGTGATAAACTGCAAAACAGACCCTCATCTACTATATAATTGTGTAAGTCCCCTCAAAAATCACTCTATATAAACTCTTTATAGTTGCTTCCTTTTAAACACACTAAACACAGCAATCATAAGAAAATGAAGACATCCCATACTACTTTTTTCCTTATCTCAATCCTTCTCGTGGCTTCATTTTCATTCCCTACGCATGGACTCATACTTAACGGTCTCCGTATCGCTTCCATCAGAGTTAACGGCGTCTTGTACTGTTCCATTGACGGCAACCTCATCGGAAACAGCCCTCCGTTATCCGGTGCCATTGTGCAGCTATCATGCGCCGGGTATAACTCAGATCTTGGTCAAGCTGTGACTAATCCTGCCGGAGTCTTCGTCATAGCTGTGAAGCTTCTCGACACGATCTTCTTTGATCCATCCACGTGTTACGTCAAGCTTAACCTCCCTGTCGCCACGTGCGTAGTTGCCCCGCCGGACGGAGCACTTACTGCCTCCGTAAACCTTGTCAATATCGTTCAGACCGTTCTTGGCAACATCGCTAATTTCACCACCGGCACTTTCGTCCACTCTATCCTTTGAATGAATTGAAATAAAAGTTGAAAGTGCATGGGAACTTTTGCTTTCTGGTTTTTCTACTTTAGTTATGGCTATGGTTATGCATGCTGGAGGGGTCAAATAAATGTTAATTTTCTTGTGGTTTTTGTACTAGTGTTAATTTCATTACGATCACTTTAATGATAAAAAAAGTGTACTTGTTTCTGTACGTACTAGTTTTATATGGATAATAAATATTACCGTCACAAAAAATGGAGTAAGTTTGAACAAGTGAAATTCATCACTATATGTTATAATTACCAAGTCATAACAAAAGTTACGGGTAAATGATCCTAACCACAACACAAAAACAGTCATAGAAATTTACAAATTCTCTATATACACAACGTTGATTGCTTGTGCACATTGACGTGAGACATATAATTTATGTGATTAGACCTCTATTTTTAAGCCCTCGTTCAAATAACCTTCCTCTGTTTTGTGCACACTGGTAAAAGTATTTCAATAGTTCATATATATGGCAACAAGTACTCAAAAGACTCCTTTTATAACTAGTTGAATTCACCACATTTTGATAATCGATGATACTTTTTTTGGTTTTGAAGTATCAGAATAAACGAGAAAAATCTC
>OVBW01001904.1:0-13374 GCA_900406355.1 Erysimum pusillum | reverse complement strand
GAAAAAATATATATATATATATATATATATATATATATATATATATATATAGTGTAGTTATATATATCATTTCCATTGTTTCTAATGATCTTAACTTACTCTATTATTTAGTGATGCTAAGATTAATGATTTCTTAGAAATTGTTGTATTGTATTCTTTTTCTTTCTTTAACATCTGATCATTTTATTATTAGATAGGGTACAAAATTCAAGAGCTAACAAGGAGGTATCGAAAACATTTCATAAATAAACAGAATCAAGGGAGACACTATGTCGTGATAAAATGTCTGTAGCCATATTATGTTGGAGTAAGCTTGAAGTAGTTTAAGGCCCAAGCTAAATATATTTGGGAGTTATCCAAGTATACATACAATCTAAGTTTTAGGAGTTATCTAAAATAAGTTATATTTCCTAATTGGTTTTGGAAAAGTGTTTAGGATTTAATATATAAGAAGATGCAAGGCTGTTGCATAACTTATGAGATTTGAGACCTTAAGGTTTTGAGTTATTTTCCTTAAGATTAAGAGAGTTTTTCTTAATAAAGTGTGTTCATAGAAACTATATTTTTGGTATCAGAGCCTTGGAAATCATCACCCACGATGACCGAACCAAAGCTAGAAGATGTTGAGTTCCAATCCAAAGAAAGCGGACCTTCTTCGATCAAGTTCCCGATGTTGAATTCTTCTAACTACACCGTCTGGGCTATGCGAATGAAAATTACTCTAAAGGTGAACAAGGTGTGGGAAACCATAGAAGATGGAGTTAAGAACGTAGTAAGAACAACATGGCAATAGCCCTGTTGTTTCAATCCATACCAGAGGCTTTAACTCTCCAAAATCGGAGACCTTGACACATCAAAAGCAGTTTAGCTAGGAAGCAATAAAAGCGAGACATGTTGGAGCTGAGAGAATAAAGGACGCTCCATTGCAAACCCTAATGGCATAATTTGACCGACTTAAGATGAAAGAAACTAATACAATCGAACTTTTGTAGGAAGTTTATCAGCAATTTCATCTAAATGGACATCTCTTAGAGAAACCATTGAAGAGTCAAATTGCTTGTCAAGAAATTCCTAAAAAGTTTGCCAAGAAAGAAATATATACATATTGTTGGATCACTTGAACAAGTTCTTGACCTAAGCAAAACTACTTTTGAGGATATTGTTGGAAGGCTAAAAACATATGAAGAGAGAATTGGCGAAGAAGACGAAGAGCAACAGGAAGAGCAGAACAAACTGATGTACGCTAACACCAATACACAATCTTCCTATCAAGGAAGAGGCCGAGGTAGTCGTTCCACTTGGAGAGGAAGAGGTCCGGGACGTTCCGGAGGTTACCAAGGATGAGGCCAAGACAAAGACACCTCTATAATAACTTGTTATCGGTGTGACAAGCTCGGTCACTATGCATCTGATTGTCCTGATAGATTGCTTAAACTTCAAGAGACAATTGAGAAGAAGGAAGAAGAAACGCAAGAAGCTGAAGGATTGATGATGCACGAGGTGGTGTATCTCAACGAAAAGAAGGTGAAACCAAGCAACTTTGAAGCTGATTTCGTTACAACTAACGTGTGGTATCTTGATAATGATGCGAACAATTATATGAGTGGAAATCGATCGTTCTTTTGTAAACTTGATGAGACTATTACAGGAAAGGTACTATTTGAAGATGATTCTCGGATTGATATAGAAGGAAAAGGCTCCATACGTTTTGTGTTTCAAGATGGGAAGAAGAAAATTGAAAAAGTTCTTTACAATGTCTACTATATACCGGGTTTAAAGAGCAATATTGTGAGCCTTGGTCAGGCTACCGAAGCAGGGTGTGAAGTACGAATGGAGGGAGAATTACTTATGCTTTATGATCGGATGGATCAATTGTTGGTGAAAACAACCAAGTCAAGAAACCGTTTGTACAAGGTCATATTGGAAGTCGAAAGTATCAAGTGCCTACAGTTAAAGACATGGACATAATCAACTAAATGGCATGCACGTTTGGGTCATGTTTGATAAGAAAAGAGAAACAGAGAGAAAAGTTCTTTGTCTTTTTATTGAATGATTTTCGCATGATTACATAATATGATCAGACTGTCTATTTATAAGACTTGACTCACACTATCATAACCCTACAGCTGGCAATCTTATCATTGTCATTCAAAGTTTGCAGAGGCTCAAATCGGTTGTACGATGTTGAGATGAGCTTCCTAACACTTTCCTTTTTGGCAATTTGTACAGCACAGACTTTGTTACCGTTATGGAGAAAGTTGATTGCAGGGCTGTTGATGGGCTTCTCCATTTGCTTGCTGGACTTGACTGCACTTGAGGTTGTGGCCTTGTTTAGCTCAGAATTTTGCTTGACAGCAAAATCTGGTCTGCTCTATTAATGTTAACTTAGACATAATGAAGATGATGATGAATAAAGAGTTGGTAACCGGTATACCAAGTATCACAGTTGAGAAAGAAACATGTATGTCATGCCTCCTTGGCAGACAGACAATACAACTTTTTCCTCAAGCAACCGTATACCTAAAAATCAAAAAGAATTTATAAATTCTTTAAAATTTTCATAAATCCTAAAATTTCATATACGTTCAAGTCATGTTTTCTTGTACCGCGCGCTCGACCGATCATTTAACGCGTTGATACACTTGTTAACGCTAAAATTGTATGTTATAGTGTAAATATGCGAAAGACAAGTAAGGCCTTATAAGGACAAAATAAGTCTATGAACGCTAGTGAAGTAGGCGATATTCATTTTCATTTGTAAAGACAACGACGCATCATCAATGACTAAGCATCGCAACAATGGTGTTAGGATGGCAAATTCCTGTAGAGGAGTGGTTTTTGTTCTATTTGACTTCACCAAAATCCAAACCATCCTCAGGAGCTAATCTCTCCACTCTATTTGTCCCCGTTGAAATTGGACCCACTAGCACCGCAACCAATTTTGCGCCACCACCGGTCCACCACGGCCAACGATCACTCCGGATATAAGAAAGAAATCAAAGTAAGAGAAAAACATAAGATGAGTGTCAGAGTGTGAGAAGGGACATGTCCGTCTTCTGGCCATCAACAGTATCATAGTAATAGTGATCATGTTGGTGACTTAATATTTTTAGTTTAAAATTAATGTTCTTATATATTGCAGTTTCCCATGTTTTTATCCAAGCATTCAAAAATATCAATAAAAAGGTATTTCTTCTCCTCGCAAAGTTTTTTCTTTTAACAACAAAAAGAAAACATTAAAGAGAAACTGATCAATAAAATAAAATCAGATATGTAAGCTAAAGCTGTCACAACACAAAACAATCAGCCCTGAAAACATAAAAGCGTTGTTGACAAAGAAAAAGTGACACAAAACAAGAGTAGTAACTATAATCCTAACAAAATTGTGGAATGTAAAACATTCAAAACAAAACAAGAGTAGTAATTATAATCCTAACAAAATTGTGGAATGTAAAACATTCAAAACAAAACAAGAGTAGTAACTATAATCCTAACAAAATTGTGGAATGTAAAACATTCAAAACGAGAATCTTCGTGCTCTAAAACGAGATTCCAAGTTTAAATATCAGAACTTCTTGATTTTGCTCCTCTTGACCTCTTGCATTGGAGATTTGGGAAGTTTCAAGACTTTCTCCTCGTATTCTGGAAAAAATTGATACATCTTTCTCTTCTTATTATGTAATAAATTGATACAATGATGATCTTTTGTTTCCTCGCATGTAAATGTGGCTAGAACTCTCTCGACCTCTTTAACAATTTCCTTGATAAAATCGGCTTCAGATCTGCCATATATTGTAACTTAATTAATGGATGTCTCTTGAATGTATTTCTCTTTCCTCAACAAAATATTTTCACGTGACACAAAATTTGAAGAGATATATATGACAAAGGAAGGAAAGATAAAATCTTCAGGAATTTCACCTTATATTCTTTTAAGTATTCGGGAACCAAAAAGGGACTCGATGGTCTTATATTTGACCAAAAATTAATATTCTTCTACTCCTGCAAGCTTTCAAAATCAAAATTACATTCAAAACCAATTTACAAAACAATTTTACCTAAAGTTTTGAACTACTAAATCTTCATTTAAGATCAAGCCGCTCAAATGAAATCATTAAAAAAAAAAAAAATTAACAAAATTAACAAATTGAACCTTTTGTTTGTTTGTGCAAATAACAAATTTAACGTATTTATTTGGTCGTCCTTATGTAGATGACTTCTTTTAATTATTATTGTAGTTAAAACCTTAAAAAAGAAAACTGAAATTTAGTGTCGTCGTAGTGTATATTACACGTACGTAAAACCTGTATATCGCATGTTTTTGAAAAGAAATAAAATAAGAAAACAGAAGAAGCACTAGCAATACCTTTTGTCTCTCAAGGACAAACCCATCTTACTGGAAATACACTCTAGCGCTTCCATCCACTCCTTGATCTGATCTCCTCGAGAAGTTTTAGCAAGCGCCCAAAACTTGTCACCAAACTCACCCCTCTGGCCGCTCACATCTCTTGCCCTAACCTTGTAGAAGATAGGAATGACTTGAAGCTTTCCTTTAACTACACGTTTCTTTATCTCGACAGTCTCATCCATACACCATCTCGACTCCCCATACCTACAAGATTAATTGCCATACAGTCAGTCCATACACACACACTATTACATATCAAGCATGGATGACTAGTACAATAATAACCATTTTTATCTCTTTGTGATAAATCTAACCCCTAGCTAATGTTGAAAAATTGAGCAGTAGTCAAGAAAAAGATGCAACTATGAAAAACAAGTAAACAACTGCCAGCTTTAGTAGCTTAGACGGTAAGACCATGTTTAAAGGTATAACTTTCTTTTAGTTCTTAAAATTATTTTAATAATTTAAGTGTACTTGACAGAGAAGATTAGTTCTTAAAATTATAAAAACTGTTCATCAAGAAGTACAAAATGCAGGATCTGTTACAACTGTTCTACCACTGTTCACCATTTTCCCAATTTTTTTAATCATAAGAACACAGAGAGAGTTACCCCTTTTTTTTTTTTTGGGCTGAAGAGAGAGTTACCCCTTTAAAGGCGCTCTAAGGATCCAATTTTATTTTTTTTGGTAAAAGTAATAAAATATATTTGTGAAGACTTGTGTTTATTCTTTTTTTTTTTTTTGGTCATCTGAAATTTATTATTGAAGCTTGTTGTGGAACCAAGTTGAAATACAAATCCCAAAACAAGGGAAACTAAACCGACGGACAACAGAAAAGTCCTCGGAAACTAAGCCGACGGACAACGGAAAAGTCTTCGAAAACTAAGCCGGAGGAAAACGTGAATTCCCCGGAATCTAAACCCTATTGCAAGGGAAACACTAGAATTACAAACTAGAAATTTTAGAACCAAAATCGAAAGAGATTGAAACCTTAAACTAAAAACAAAAGCGAACTAAATTTAAACCGAAGAATTACACAAGACCAAAGCAAACAAATCAATCTTTTCTTCTGAAAAACATGTGATGAGATTTACCAATGCTTCCCACGGCCAACCATCAATACCATCTGCTTCCTCCTATCACAATGAGAGATGACCTCTCGAAACCAAGTACCCAAGACTTTATAACCCGACAAGTGAAGGCCAAAAAATGAACCTTGTGAAACACTTCCAGATGCGGCGGAGACGATGGATGCGTCTAAGGAGCACCTAGATAAAAGTCTAATAAAAGCGATCCGATCTCAACCAGATTCGGAAACGCAGAGACAAGGATAGAAACCTAACCATCTCGCTGAAACTCGATCTCAGGGGTAAGAAAGATACTCAATCGAATAGGTTATCATACACAGCAATCTCCAACCAAGAGCAAAAGGATCTGTTGCCTTAGAAACAAGCACAATCTTCACACCAAAACAAACTTCTGCTTAGAAAGGATAAGATCTAAATGGGACTCTGTTAGTAAGCAAGGCAAAAAAGGGGAGCGAAAAGACAAAGGCAAGATGAAGACTGACTAGAACCACACTCAAACCAAGCTAGCGGTATCAAAAAGACATGGAGCACCAGAGCGACAAACCAGATCTGGATTACGGGAAGGCGAAAAACAATGGCTCTCTTATATACTAAAGATACCGTCGATCTCAGATCCGGCACCATCCTCATCGCATGAACCTCGAACCAGGCAAATCTAAATCGCTTAACCGCTATTGCAAAGCACACACTTTTACAACCCAATTTAACCAGAGAGAATCCCCCCAATCGAAGGCCAAAAACTTCCCAACTTCTACGATAAGCAACTACGAAACTAAAGCAGAGAAGAAAAGGGGAAGCCACTCACAGTATCGACGAGAACCGCCGACCACCGGAGTAACTTCCCAACCACAAAGCTGGAGGCGGCGCTAGGTTTTACTGTTGGGAGAGAGAGAGCGTTTCTTCAATCAGAGGAAAAAGGAAAAACCAATTCACGAAAACCCGGTCTTAAGAATCAAAGACTCCTGTTTATTCAATGGATCGATTCCCTTCAGCATGAATTAAACTTAACTTTTTACCAAAAAAAAAGAATTAAACTTAACATTCNACTCTAAAAAAAAAAAAAAAAAAAAAATGACGGTAAGGATCCAACCTGGGAGAGAAGATGACCAGGGCGACTTTTGACTCTTTGATCCTTGAAAAGAGATTTTTCAAGTCTTTGCCCCGTTGCTCGTCTGTATCTACGAAGAATGGGATCCCCTGTCTCTCAAAGGCATCAATGAGGTGGCTGAAAAAACCATGACGAATCTCTTCTCCCCGGAAACTAAGGAACAGTTGAGGGACAGGAACGTTTCTGTAGCGAGATGCCAATGTCGTCATTGGGGAGTGGGGACGTCTTTTTACTCTAGTGTTTTGTCAGTAAAAGAGTGTAGGGACAGAACTGTACGTGGATCGGAAAAGGTGTACCATACTTAACTATTTATACAGATCTACGAGAAAAAAGTCGTAATGGCGGCAGATTTTAGACGACTTGAGCCGGACCTGAGGGCATGAGGTTGAAACATTTGAATGGGCCCACCATATTTTAATGGAAAAATGTAATTGCAGATTTTAGCCGACTTGACTCGAACGCGTTAAAAAAACGGTTATACCACGCGTCTCTCAATTATAACATCTGAGGAAGCCACTTGCTTAACGACCGTCAGTTTTGTTCTGTCTGCTCGGCAGGCTATTTAATTTATTCGTAGGAGATAAGTACTCGACCTTCGTCGTAGAAAACTTAAAGTAATAGATCTTTCCTTTTGGTAGGAAAAAACAAATTAAAAAGTACACAACATGTTCTGGATCATTCCAAAAGTAAATAAAAAGTACTGGATCATTCCAAATTTTGATTCGGTAGAAAAAAACAGAGAGTATTAGTCCACACCATGTTCGTTTCTGATAGGTGAACAATCATAACAACAGTGTGATATTTTTGTTGAATATTAAATATTACTTGATTAACAAACAAAATATCTATGTATATCCAAAAGAAATACTTAGATCTCTCCGAGCAATGTGACGGGCGCTAGTGTGGGCAATGAGGAGTCTTATTGTTGAGTAGAATTGGTATTTTTGGTCAAGAAACTAAGACAGTGGCATCTAGGAGAATTGTCCAATTTGTATTTCTTAGATTATTCTATCATTTTTAAATTATACAATGTGTTACCACTGTCTAGACTGAATTATGAACTTAATTCATATTTCTACAAAAAATATATGATAATAGTATTGATTAATTTAAATATTTGACTTAAGACTTAAAGTTTTATTGAGGTTGATATATATATATATATATATATATATATATATATATATTTTTTGTCAAAGATGAATTACTGTACAATTTTGAATTATTTCATTGCTAAAATTGTTAAATAAAAAATCATGTGTTATTGAATCATTAATTTTGAAATTTTTATCATAATTATGTGTTATTGGTTTTATGATTTATTAATACTAGTTAAAATTTAAAATATGATGTTATTTATTTAGTGATTTGTTCTTGGTTTTCAAAATTTATAATTTATTGAATTTATAGCTAAATTTAAATATGTAGATAAAAAATGTTACTTTGCTGTCAAAAAAAAAAAAAAAAGATAAAAAATGTTATTTTAAAATCTATATGGGCTTAGATAACTTATGTATTAAGATGTTGTGAGTTCATTAATTAGTCTATTATATTAAATATTTAAATGAGTGGAGAGAAACGTTACCTCTGAAATATTTAATTATCGAAGTACTTGTACGTGTAAGGAAATCACGACGCAAAACACGCTGGATAACGTCCGTATATTAAAATCAATTAGTAAACCGACGTCAAATTTTCAATTAAAAATGTTGCAAAGTTGAAGTCGGTTTCCGAAGTAACGCAAAATACCTCCCTAATTAAAAATTTGNGTGGTTTTTTTTTTTTTTTGCCCCAAAAAAAAAAAAAAAGTAAACCGACGTCAAATTTTGCGTTACTTCAGAAACCGACTTAAACTTTGCAACATTTTTTCAATTTACAAGCTTCTTCATCTAATCCTCTCGTCGTTATGGAGTTACGAGTTCTTTGATTTCAATTTCTATTTGGATTCAATCATAGTGGCGGAGAAACAGATCTAAAATCGATGATTTATGTGACATACAAAGACGGAACGAGCATCCTAACTCATCGAATCCGCCAATTCAGGTATTGATTCTATCTTGGAATCTGACCGGAGATATTTACCGTTAGGTTATCGGAAAATGACTATGATAATGGAGAATCGTGATAGTTTGATGCAGAGATTGAAATGTCAGTTGTTGAAAGCATCGATCCTTTTAGTTGGATTACAAGAGTTCATCGTTTTTTTCAGAATTGGTCAATTTGCGGAATAGGAGAAATTACTATTGGTTTCTTTGAGTTTCCAAGCAGATGCTCTCAATTGGTACAGAGGAACTGGTCGGAGATGAATTCACGGATTGACCTGAGTTTAAGAGAAAATTAGTTTCTCGATCTGCACAGATAATGTGGGTTCAGAGTAAGGAGTTGATTAAAGCCATGACTGATTCGAGTCTTTGGAGTTATATGATAGTTCTTGATTTCTTGGGTTTGTATATATAGCTTCCTGATTTTACATGATGAACTAACATAATTGGATTACGCAAGAAGAGACACTGAACACAATTCATAAATTTTACAGGTAAATGAAAATGGTGGAGATATAGAGCTTAACAACATCTTTCATCAAACACCATTTGACATTCTTCATAAAGCAATATCTATTGTATCAAACGTAAGCTTTACATCGACATCTTTTCATTACTGTATACTATTTAATTTAAATAATTCCAGAATTTGTATATGATTTCAGGTCAGCAGTGTTACAAAAGCAAGTAACTGAAATTTACGAAGAGGAGAATAGAGAAATACACAGATAATAAGATTGCAGAGCTGATGTAATAGTTGAAGACTTGAAGTAACATTTATATTTTATGTAAAACAGATTTATTTAATTAATGGAACTTTTGTTTGAGTTTCTTTTGAATTTTGAGTGTTATGACTACTAATATGTAGTCAGCATAAAAATAATCTGAAAAGACAAAAAAAAAATAAGTACACTAGATTGACGTCGGTTTTACAAGTGACTCAAATCGATAGTTTTACACGTCGGAACTAAATCGTCGTTAAAAGTAATAAAACCGACGCAACTTATCCGACGTAAAAGTAAACGTCGTTTCTAAAAGTGAAGTCAATATATTTAACGTTAGACAATGTTAAGACGGTTTTTAAACCGACGTAATGTTTTTATAGTCAGTTTAGTAATGACGGTAAAGTCAATATTAACCGACGTCAAATGCCGCTTTCTTTGTAGTGAATGTTTAATTATATGGTTTAATTATACGTGTAAGAAACTGTGGGTGCAAAATACTAAGAAGTAAGAACCAAACCGAAAATGCAAATCACACAATAGAAATCGGATTTCTTTATTCATTAGAGATTAAACTCGAATGTTACAAGTAAACTTGAAGAACAAGTGAGTCTTTTTGCAAGTATCGAATTAGGGTTCTTGAGTGTAAAATTGCGGATCCTTCAAATGGAGGTTGAACTCTCCTTTTATAGCTAGGTCACTCGTTGTGAAGTCCTAGATTCGTGAATCTTCATTCCTAAATCTTCTCCTGCGCATATAATGTCGTTTTCCTTAACTGATACTCGAAATCTTACCGAATGATCTTCTCGGAATCCTCAAAATATCTTCATTTATCCTTGATTTAGCTCGATTCCGAGCTGACTGAGATTGAGCCTGCGAGGTCGGACTCGGTCCAGGAGAAGTGAGTTTGTGGTTTAATTGACTAATTTTCGGTTCAATCCAGATTAACCGGGTGGTGCTAAACCACACTCCTACATAAACCATTTTTTTTTTCTTTTAAAAAAAAAGGAAATGTTTTAGTAATTGAAAATAAAAAATAATAATTTATGATAGAATTATACCGAAAGATGTTACCTTAGAAAAGTAGATATTACAATGGTTTATAAAATAAATCAAAAGATGCAATGATTTTTGAAATAAATTAAATGTTGCTATAGTTCAACTAAAAGCTCAATCGTTATTGGTTCAGAAACCAAATCACAAAGGATTTTTTTTATTCTCAATCAAACTTTGAATATAGAAAATAAAGCTAAGTAATTAGGCTTACAAAGTTTTTCTAATTTAACCTATTTTCTATTCTCCAAAACTCACTTCTCATATCAGAATTCTCATATCACAAACTGATCTTACAAGTCTACAACCCCNTTTCCCCCCCCCCCCCCCCCCCTTTTTCTTAGCTTTATTTTTTGAAACTAAAATTTAATTGCTATGAATTATTCTCTCTAATTTCTGTTAATTTTTTCTGAAAACTTAGCACCATGTTTAAACTGAATAGATCGTGACTGTACAATAAGCTAATTTCCTATTCTAAGCCTAGTAGGAATTGACAATTTTTTACTTTTTTTTATGGATTGGGAAACTGTTATTTTTTTCATGATTCTTTTTTTTTCCCGAAAAGAAAACACTTCAAGTAGAAACTTCTTGGTTTAACTCCTAACCGCCATAAGTTAATTTCCTTATTCCAGTATAGTGTCATCAGTTACTCTGCTCTAATATTGAACGACTTCTTGTATTACTATGAACTGATACAACGACTATATCAATAGCTGCATCTTCAACTCACAAATAGGTAAACAAGTTGACTAATCTCTTAGTTCTATCCATGGGTTTTGTGGATTTGGTTTGTGCCAAGTATGTGGTAGATTCCTATTATAGACATAAGTTTTGTATGTTCTTTGGACCAGTAATCTTGGTAATAGTTGCTGAAAGAACAAGTGGTCTTTCTTTGCATTGTGTTGGTTGCAATTTCTATCGTCGTCTTGTCTTTGGTGAAATAAAGCTTCTCATTGTGTTTAGCTGTAATAATGTTAGCTACACAAGCCTATTCCTGTTTATACTGGCTTCAGTTTTGACCATCTCCACTAGTGAATTGTGATTAATATGTATTGATTATATCTGTAGTAAAAGATGATATTACTATTTCCAAGATGATATAAAAGATGATATTACAGGGTTTTAAAGGTACATTTCCTTCTCTCGACCATTCTTAATACACATTTTATATATATATATCTTTGATCAGCTCCTTCACGCTTTTACTGTTTCAAGCTTTGTAGTTCTTCTTCGTACTGGTCGCAAATCGCAATATCGTTTCATCTTTCCTTCGTCTATGGGCTACTCCAAATCTAAGGTTTCCCTACTTAGATATTTTACTAAATATTTGGGCTTTTCAAGATGGGCTCAGTTACTTCCCTTTTAAGGGTCTTAACTAGTTTGGGCAATTGTAAAACTTTTGTCAAGGTGGCTCTTTTTTTTTCCTTAACGTAACGAAATTATGAAAAATAAAATTTTAAAATTACCGTATGAACTATTGTTAAACCTCTATAAATTAATTCTCGATAAATTAATAATTTACAATAAATTGATAATTTACTATAAATTGATAAATATTATCGGTCTCAAGTTGGGACAGTGTAAAAATTAAACAAATTCGATAAGATAATAAGATAATATTTTTTTTGAAATTCTTATGTAAAAATATGGTCCCAATATAAATTAATCATGTCATCTAAATTTACAAATATATATATATAATATTAATACATAATTTTAGTATTTTATATAAAATAGATTTTTGTTAGAACTCATCACTAATTTTATGATATAAGAAATATTCTATTGTGTTTTTAAATTATTTTATTGTATCAATGTCTATAAAAAAATTATTAAAATAGTCAAAATTTGCTGTAATATTTAAAATTCTATTTTCATTTTGATAGTTGTTTAAGCGCTTTCAAATTCAAAAATTGAGGTAACTAATCATAAATATAATTTTTTTTTTAATATAAATTTATGTATATCATTTGTATAAGTCAATTCATTTATATTATTGAAAAAATTGAAGAGAGACTATAGGGTGGCCGCTTAAGAAAAGACGAAAAATTGAAAAAAATCTAAAAATAATTTAAATTCATTAAAATTTTCTATTTTACTCCTAAAATAAAAAAAAATTTATTGACCCATCGGTTGAACCGGTTTACCGGGTCACCGGATCACGGGTAATTGGCGAGTTTTTCTGTATTCTGCCAGTTTTATGATTGCCGAATTTTAACACTAAACCAGAACTGCGAGAACGTTCGGGTCGCGGTTGAACCGGGCCAGATATCAAAATACTGAACCAAACATGTTTTAGGAAGAAAACAAGACCAAACCGAATCACCTGACGTATCCAAAATCTAAGTATATAAAATAAAACAAGACATATAAATAGTAATTCTCCTTATAAACATATAAACAAGGACCGTAAATAACTCTCCTTCTATTTCAAACGAGATTCAAACTGTCCAGTGAATCCAAAATGTTATTTTTCCGTTAAATGCTAGAAACCAATATTTTTCTTTTTGTTCAAGTAAACTACGACCACATACTATTTTATAAATATATAAAGGCTCAATGTTTGTTTTACTTTTTTCCGGCAAAATTTTTCACCACTGGATTTTTCTATTCATTTACTGTATTTATCATCCCATTTATCATCATTTATTCATCATTATTTTGTTTGGCAAACGTTAGAGCACATTTATCGGGATATACCGACATGTCTTATGGGAATAAAAAAATGCACAAATATTTAAACAGTGCATACACGAAAGACACTTCTTCAGCAAGAAGCTTCTTGCCCCAAATATGCCTGTGACGTGTCTTGTTCTGATTGGCTCAAGCATTTGGTAAATGAAATTTTATTTTCATTTTCATTCTCTGATTTCTCCGCCTCCTCCTCCAGATTCTCATGCTCCTTCTTCGCGTGCTTCTTTCTCTCATTCCTCCGATCAGTTCCAATGTTTGC
>OVBW01001903.1:1988-14986 GCA_900406355.1 Erysimum pusillum | reverse complement strand
TTATGAACTCTGCCGAGTTAGGATTATTTGTCTTTGTTGAGTCCATATAATATTATAATCCAACGGTAATATATTATCTATAATCATGTAGTCAATTTTGTTACCTTACACAAGTAATCTATTATCTGTCAAACGCAATGATTTTGAGAAAGAACAGCTTTTTTAACAGCTGAATACAAACATTTAAAATTTGGCGAAATTATATAATTGAAAATGGAAAAGAGGTTCAACTCAATGACGAAGAACCCTTTATAAAAAAAAACCAAAATGACGAAAGTACTGTTACTATACTAATAATACTTTATTTAGATGTAATTTTGTGATTATGATATAATGAGAACAAACAAGAACATTGTATAACGTACCGTCGAGATTTGTCCTGATTGTTATATGATTTTTTGGGCGGCGTTTCCTGTCCAGATCGCAATACCAGTTGCCAAACAGTATCAGAAATAAATTACGTTCCATCAAATTAAGTCACATTATGTTGTTAACTGTTTACTTAACTATTGGTAGTAATTACTAGATGCATTAATAGAGAATATTATTAAAGTTTATTTAATATATTGAACTAATGAGTTTATTGGTGGATCAAGTCTATTACAGTATATCGATCTCAAGATTCTCAACGTCTCTTCTTCTTTCCCTCTAATTAAAATTTGTGTTGACCCCAACACTCCCAAACATACGCATNTTTTTTTTTTTTTTTTTTTTTTTTTTTTTTGGGGTCATTAATATATCTCAAGATTCTCAACGTCTCTTCTTCTTTCCCTCTAATTAGAATTTGTGTTGACCCCAACACTCCCAAACATACGCTCGTACGTACAATTAGGGTTGGTAATCTATCGCAGTAAACTGTATTAAAAATGGAGTAAACAGTTGCGATGTTAGGTTGTTACTTGTTAGAAAGAATCAGCTGCTTCATGTGACTCTGGTTGCTTTCAAATGCATAACATACTTTAGTCAGGAGCCAATCACCAATAAAAAACTCGATATAATTACATTATCATCTATTTATAATATAGTCTAAATGTCGACATCCACACGGCATGACATGACGACTCGCTCTATAATACATCATCACCTACTAACGTAGCCAATCCTTTTCCATTATTGAAATAGTAACAAAACTACGTAATNAAATGTCGACATCCACACGGCATGACATGACGACTCGCTCTATAATACATCACCTACTAACGTAGCCAATCCTTTTCCATTATTGAAATAGTAACAAAACTACGTAATACATGGAAATATGGGAAGTTCTACTTTTGGCATATAAAGAAAGGAAATTGGAAACGTGGGAATTTTCCAAATTTATTGGACTCAGTATCAATGTGAAACCGGATATGCATCACTCTTAAACAATAAATAACATACCTAATGTGAAGCCATATATTAACCTGCATGGTCAAAATTATACTATTCAATAAAATTATTACTATGCAATTATGCATCACAGGAAGTGCACCATGTGAGCTAACATCACGTGATATCACGTGCCGCATAACTAGACCCCTTAGTCATTGGAAAAGAGAGCAAATGATGATACGAGTTACGAAGTAGTATTAGACTAACTCAAACAGTAAAAACGTTTTTCTAGTAAGATTTGCATAAGTTTAGTTGTGCAGTTTCTGAGTTTTGTTCGATACTTGTTTAAGTCAATTAAGTATTATCTGTGGATTACGGTTGATATATTCATTACTCTATTGTAGCAATGGTTTGATTATAAATGGTTTTTAGTTGACTTAATCAAATCCGGTTGGGTAAAATCGAAATGCTTGAAACATGAGTTAATATTGAAAGATAAAATTTGATTTTATCGAAATGCAAAACAAGCTAACAAGAGAACGCATCTTTAAAAGGTTGAATGATTCAACCTTGATGCGCAAAACAAGCTAACAAGAGAACGCATCTTATTTTTTTATAATTTTTTGAGATTGTTACTGTGTTAACCAGAGATCGGAGGAAAAAAAACTTTGTAGAGAAAATGACCAGGAAAGAGGTGGTTGTGGCCGTGACGGCTGCAACGGTTACTGCGGTTGCAGCAGGTATACTGATGAGTCAGTGGATTCGGAGAAAGGAGTNAACATACCTAATGTGAAGCCATATATTAACCTGCATGGTCAAAATTATACTACTCCGTATTCAATAAAATTATTACTATGCAATTATGCATCACAGGAAGTGCACCATGTGAGCTAACATCACGTGATATCACGTGCCGCATAATTTGACTCCTTAATCTATAGTCATTACTCCTTAATTTATCGATGAAAATTGGGCTACTTGTGTTCTTTGTTTATGGAAAAGAGAGCAAATGACGATACGAGTTACGAAGTAGTATTAGACTAACTCAAACAGTAAAAAACGTTTTTCTAGTAAGATTTGCATAAGTTTAGTTGTGCAGTTTCTGAGTTTTGTTCGATACTTGTTTAAGTCAATTAAAGTATTATCTGTGGATTACGGTATATATATTCATTACTCTATTGTAGCAATGGTTTGATTATAAATGGTTTTTAGTTGACTTAATCAAATCAGGTTGGGTAAAATCGAAATGCTTGAAACATGAATTAATATTGAAAGATAATTTTATCGAAATGCAAAACAAGCTAACAAGAGAACGCATCTTTAAAAGGTTGAATGATTCAACCTTGATGCGCAAAACAAGTTAACAAGAGAACGCATCTTAATTTTTTTATAATTTTTTGAGATTGTTACTGTGTTAATCAGAGATCGGAGAAAAAAAAACTTTGTAGAGAAAATGACCAGGAAAGAGGTGGTTGTGGCCGTGACGGCTGCAACGGTTACAGCGGTTGCAGCAGGTATACTAATGGGTCAGTGGATTCGGAGAAAGGAGCGGCGGCGGAAACAGACACAAAGAATTTTGAGGAAATTCGCTACAGAATGCGCCACGCCGGTTTCGAAGCTCTGGACGGTGGCTGACGCCTTGGTCGCCGACATGACTGCCTCTCTCGCAGATGCAGTCACCGAGACTTGCGGTTCCCTCAACATGCTCGTTTCATTCGCCGGTTCTCTCCCTTCCGGGTAAGATTTGTATCCTCTGTTTTGAAAACAGAGTATTACGTGACGGTTAGTTAATTAACGGTGTTTGACTTGTAGTGATGAGAAAGGAGTACACTATGGAGTTAACTTGAGAGCCAAGGAACTTTTATTGTTACGTGGGACTTTGGGAGGTAACGAAGAGCCTGTTGCCGATGTACAGAAACAGGAGATTTCGATCCCTGACAATGTTCTAAACGGTTCTTTCAAGGTATGAATGAATAATATACATATATCATTTCTTGGTTTATACGTTATGTTACATGAAGCTGAAGATTTTGTGGATTCAGGAGTTGTGTGATTTCATATCATTGGAGCTTGTTAAATTTCTTGGGATGAATCCTGGTGAAGAAACAGAGCAAGTGAAGAGTATGGGGTTTACATTGACGCGCTCTGTTGAGCAGATTGGGCCAGGTTCATTCTCGGGGATACAGAGGAAGAGTTTAGCAGATGATGATGATGCTAAGGTTTTGAAGGAGTTTTTGAATGATATGAATGAATCTCTGAAAAGACACGGTCTTAAAATTCTGTTGAACACATCATTGGTAAGCATGTCTAAAGATGATTTACGATGAAGACTAATCTCTGTTTTTATATATGATAGTATGAGAATCTTGGTTTTTGCGATCAGGTGGATAACACAGTAGGAGAGTTGGCTGGAGGAAGGTACTATCATAAGGACACTGTGGCTGCAGTATCATTAGGTATGGGAACTAACGCTGCTTACATCGAACAAGTGCAAGAGGTTTCGAGATGGAAATCCGCGATAACTGAGCCACAAGAGATCGTATGTTAAAATACTTTCAACACATAGATCCAATATTATAGAGCATTTTATAAAGTTATGGTATCAAGTGGTTGTACATCATAAGATTGTAGGTTGTTAGCACAGAATGGGGAGATTTCAGATCATGTCATCTTCCTGTAACCGAGTTCGATTCTTCTCTTGATGCGGAAAGCTTGAATCCTGGAAATCGAGTAAGAATGCTATATTGATTAGTTCACTCTAAGGTTTTTGTGACAGATTCATGTTTTGTGATTTTGAGAATTTTGGTTTTTTCCTGTTTTAAGGTATTTGAGAAGATGGTGTCTGGAGGATACTTAGGGGAGATAGTGAGAAGAGTGTTGCTAAGAATGTCTGAAGAGACTGCTCTCTTTGGAGATGCATTGCCTCCAAAACTAACAATCCCTTACATTTTAGGGTATGTTGACTANAGGATACTTAGGGGAGATAGTGAGAAGAGTGTTGCTAAGAATGTCTGAAGAGTCTGCTCTCTTTGGAGATGCATTGCCTCCAAAACTAACAATCCCTTACATTTTAGGGTATGTTGACTATTATTCGATATTTTTGTTACTAACAATTCTCAAAGATAAATACTGCAGATTTTTTCGGACTTCTCTCAGGTCACCAGATATGGCTGCGATGCATCAAGATATATCCGAAGAACGAGAGATCGTAAACAGAAAGCTCAAGGAAGTTTTTGGGGTAAGCTTCATAAGACTCATGATATTACAATTTGTAAAGTATGTTAATTTATATCAAAAAGTAAATACAAGGAAACATGTGTTAAAAACAAGCAAATCTTGAATCTCGTGTGAACCCTACAGATCACAGACTCAACTCTTGCGGCGAGAGAAGTGGTGGTTGAAGTGTGCGATGTAGTCGCGGAACGGGCGGCTCGTCTAGCGGGAGCAGGAATAGTTGGGATGATTAAGAAGCTAGGAAGGCTAGAGAAGAAGATGAGCATTGTGATAGTTGAAGGAGGATTGTATGATCATTACAGGGTCTTTAGAAACTATCTTCATAGCAGCGTTTGGGAAATGCTCGGTGATGAGTTATCAGATCATGTTGTCATTGAGCATTCTCATGGTGGATCTGCTGCTGGAGCTCTCTTCCTTGCGGCCTGCAGAGACCAACAAGATTATGCAGCGACCAACAAGATTATGAAAGCTAGTGAGTAGTGAAGATGATGATTCCTTTTCTTTCTTTTTTTCCTTCTGTTTCTGATTATATAAAAGCTTTGAGCTATATGCTCATCTGTTTAAAGGGTTCATTGTATCCTTGTATGGCTCCGGTATAAAGTATTCTCGGGCGGTTCGATCCGGTACACCAATCTCCCATAACGTTGGACCGTTCCTAGGTGGCTTGTACGCGACTCTACCAAGACTAATCTCTGAACCTGAAGCTACGGTAACGCCGTTTTGATATCGAAAGTCCCCGATATAACCAGGAACCCATCCATGCAGGTTGTAAGTTCTCGGTCGAACGTTATCTATTGTGAAATAACCGGTTTCGTTAGTCTTGTTCCAAAATTGATATCCCTAAAAAAAAAAATCAACAATCAATACATGTAATCGATAATTCAGTTACATTAAAGTTTAAAGAAAAGAGATAGAAGTGTAATAATAAAACCTTAGTATTTGTCTGCCACGAACCAGCTACTCCCGGCGGTGCTAAACCGACATATGCAGATCCTCCCGACGTCAAGAATCTGAAATATATTTGTCAAAAAATAGATATTAACTAGTATAAGTTTATAGTCTACATATTTCGTCTCAATCATCTTCTTCCTCCACCACCAGATCCAAACTGCGATTCACTCTCCGTTCTACCACCATAACCAAACGCAACAGTGTAGGGTTACAGGATTCTTATTTCGATGCTGGAGTCGTGAGTTCGAATCCAATCTAAAAAAATAAAAAAATTTAAAAAACCAGCGTTACCGGAGAATCGAACCTCTATCAAACGAGAACAAACCTCACACTATTACCAATAGACTACACGAACAATTCTTTTTTAATTTGTAAATACTTTGTATATATCTGGTTTCAACTTAACGGAGATTGTTAACGGAAAATAAACTAAGTTAACAGGACTTAACGTGATGCCCAAAACGGCAAAATTAAAAAAAGTTAGCTATTTTAGGCAAAAGTCAACAAAAAATTGGTGACTAAAATGACATTTTGAAAGTTGGTGATTTAATCGTCCCAAATTTGAAAGTTCACGATTTTTTTTTACATTTTCCCTGTTTTAAAACTTTCATACATACCAAAAAAAAAAAAGAGATTTTATAACTTTATAATGTGGACAGGACACAAGGTACCAAAAAAATAAAAAAGCAAACCAAAATTCGAATTTTATAAAACATTAAAATTTTGATATTGACAACTACTTCTTCAATGTGATTTTGGCAAAACAAGATCTTCGCTGAGATACTGGCAACTACATTATCTTCAAGTTATATATTAAGATAGGTTTTGTGATTAATGTTGTAGTTTTTCTTTTATAAAATGAAAGTTTCAAATGGAAATTTTTTTTTTTTTACAAAAATATATGTATATATTAAGAATCTCTATTATGTAATTGTACATAACGTTTTGTTTATTAAATGATAGTTTTTGTTGATTAAGTTTTCCATTTAAAACAGTGAATATAGATATTAAAAAATTGATTGTTAATCACTAATTTATCCACCCGACGAAAAAATACTTCGTATTGATGTTATATCATCATTTTTAATTGATGTCAATTTTGCGTCTTCTAATTTTATTGATGTTATTAAGAATTAGGAAATACATCCGTTTTAAAAGATGATGAAAACTCATATATTTGTGTTGATTGTTTCTAAGTGATGAAAATTAATATGGATTAACATCAATTTTATTTAACTCACGCTAAAACAAGTAAGTAATTACATCCTACCAAAAAAAAAAACAAGTAAGTAATTACATCCTAAAAAAAAAACCAAGTAAGTAATTACATCAATTATATATAACTAACGCTAAAGTAGCCACTACTTACTTACATCAATTATTTTAATTGACACTTAACAAATATACTTCACTTTTTATTAAATTATTTTAATTAAAATCGTTTATTTTTCTGGTTATTACGGATGCTACATAACTTTGTTCTTGTAGTTTCAATATATTTTTTAAAGATTTAGTGAAAATTTGTTAAATCATTCCTTAAAAAAATGGTGTGATAAAATGTTTGTATGTATACAAAAGCCGTGTATGTTAAACATATGTTGATATTCATATTCAATCAGTTTGATATTGGTTATTCGTATCAGTTTTGCACTTACTTTGAAAATATGGCCTACAAAATAAAGTTCTTAGCAATATTTTTATTATAAATATTACTTAAGAACCCACTTAATATTTAATTTTATTTTGGTCCTTTTAGTGTTAGAACTCTTAAAAAAAAGAATCTAAAATAACAAAATTAAAGAAATCGAATTGAAAACCTTTCAACGAAAATCTTAAAATATTATATCAATATAAATATAATAAAATAATATAAAAACCTTAAAGCACAAACCTGAGCATTCTCTTGATTGACGACATTATACGCCGAGAATGTATAGTATAGAGTCGACGGTCTGTTGCCCCAAACCTCAGTCTTGACTTTCTTCCGCTTAGAGTCCAACTGGTCAACTCCGCTTCCGATTTCATCGTAAAGAAGGTTAAATTGATCTTCGTTTAGAGTGGCCAAGAACCGGAGTTGCTGCTTCTGTTGTTCACGTAGGAATTTCGCTTCAGACGCCATTGAAATTAAAGGAGATCGAGGGAAGGGGAGAGAAGAAGAGATTGAGACTTGAGAGGATCCGAGAAGAAGAGTAACGAGGAGAAGCGATTGAGGAGAAAAGTGTGACAGAGAATATAGGTTAAGTTTAAATCTTTAATTTCTCTTCACGAGCAATATTAAATGTTTTAAAAACAAAAGAGAAATTAAGAAAAACAATCGTGAATACTAATTAGTCCACGTATTTACGGTTTGGAACAATGGCCCGGTTTGATGTTCTGCGCTCTGGTATAATCGCATCATTCATCGGAGAATAAGAGAAATTGGATTAGTTGCAAACGGCAATGCATTGCGGATGTGCTTTCGCTTCACAATTTGTGTCAACACGTCTCCCATTTGAAACTTTATGTTTTTATGTAACTTCTAACCTTGTGACATGACATGAGTGTAGAACCATTCTTGGGTATAGTTACTAGCTCCAATTGTGTAGACAAGATCATGACTTGGATATAACTCTTGTGTATCGTTGCCACAATCCGTACTGCCTAAACCTGTGAAACAGCCAAACCGAAATCATCAGAACCAAAACCAGTTTTGGAACAACAAGAACAGGAATGATGATTTGAGACTTACTTGTCAGTGTGGTTTAGGTATAAAGGCCTTTATATTTGTATTTTTTACAATCAAATAAGAACAAATTGAATTAATTGAAACGAACTACTATTATAAAAAAGAGAAAACAAAGACGCATTATATATTATCTAAAATGGGGAAATGTGTAGGTGTAAAAAATAAA
The DNA here is from genome assembly GCA_900406355.1 of Erysimum pusillum. NCBI lineage: Eukaryota > Viridiplantae > Streptophyta > Magnoliopsida > Brassicales > Brassicaceae > Erysimum > Erysimum pusillum. Next base: position 6,596 of record OVBW01001903.1, on the reverse strand, counting down.
TGTAAATTATTTTTATGATATTTAAGTTCAAATTGATAATTTATATATTTAATCAGGTAGTTATTATATTAAATTGATAAGGGCTAGTGGGCTACCACATTGTTGTTGAGAAAAAAAAAAAATCAATATAGGCCATCTTTAGGAGAGGCCCATTAAGCTTATATTCATAGTGGGTACTAAGGGACACCTGATTAGTGAGTCACATAACCCATTCACACCTCTTCACAAGAGTCAACATTTTCAAAGAAGAAGAAGAAGATTCCGGGGAATGGCTACGGCGATTGTACGTTCAGCTNAAAAAAAAAAAATCAATATAGGCCATCTTTAGGAGAGGCCCATTAAGCTTATATTCATAGTGGGTACTAAGGGACACCTGATTAGTGAGTCACATAACCCATTCACACCTCTTCACAAGAGTCTCAACATTTTCAGAGAAGAAGAAGAAGAAGATCCCGGCGAATGGCTACGGCGATTGTACGTTCAGCTCTTTCCCGAGCAGCGATCCGCGCAGCTCCGAGGACATCCGTTGCTCCTAAGCGAAGCTTTTCCTCTTCCGCCGGTCATGACGATGCTTGTACTTTCTCTCCCTTCTCTCAGATTTTCCCATTTCAATGACGATCTAGGTTTTTCTGATTCGATTTTGAGATGTAATCGATGGTTTAATAGATTTGTCTCCATTCTTATTTCGATGCTGATGATTTGTAGACTTCCCAGTTCTTAATTGGTTTAAAGATTTTATATGATTTCACACGGATTCCAATTCCTGAACCAACAATTCGGATACCTAATTCTGTTTCTTTTGAATTGATTCGGTAGATCGATTGCTCAAATTTGAATTGAATTTTTGTTTTNGTTGCTCCTAAGCGAAGCTTTTCCTCTTCCGCCGGTCATGACGATGCTTGTAATTTCTCTCCTCTCTCTCTCTCAGATTTTCCCATTTCAATGACGATCTAGGTTTTTCTGATTCAATTTTGAGATGTAATCGATGGTTTTATAGATTTGTCTCCATTCTTATTTCGATGCTGATGATTTGTAGACTTCCCAGTTCTTAATTGGTTTAAAAATTTTATATGATTTAACGCGGATTCCAATTCTTGAACCAACAATTCGGATACCTAATTCTGTTTCTTTTGAATTGATTCGGTAGATCGATTGCTCAAATTTGATTTTTTTTGTTTTCCCCTAATATCTGAAAGTGGCTTATTGGATCAAATTTACAATTGAAAGATCGAGTGTGTTTTTTCTTGGTACACATTCATATCTATTAATTATTTATCAAAGTTTTGTTTCTTTTTCAATATAAATATTTCACAGATGAAGCTGCGAAGTGGGAGAAAATAACGTATTTGGGTATTGCTAGTTGCACTGCTCTAGCTGTCTATGTTTTATCCAAGGGCCATCATCACGGTGAAGACCCTCCTGTAAGCTTCTCTTACAACTCATCCATTGGATTTTACTACTTTGAACTTTTGATTTGGAATCTTAAACTCCTTACCTAGTGTGAGGCATAGAAATGGTTAATGTTGCCATAGAAATGAGTACGCAGAGGCTGAAGTTGTTATGAAAGCTTAAACTGCCTTTCGCCTTTCCTGATTTGGCTTATCTACTTGGCAATTTACATACATTACCTTGAGTAGTTGTGAACTGTTTTTTATTTTTCTCTCTTTGTTTCCTTGTTGCAGGCCTATCCGTATATGCACATCCGCAACAAGGAGTTTCCTTGGGGTATGTGTGCCTTTTCAGTTCTTCTATCTTCCGTCTTACTGTTTTGTGTTTCGTAATCTGCAACTTTGATGATGTTTTTTAGTCGTGAAAAAGAATGTTTCTTTCTACCATGGGTTCTCTCCTTAAAANTTACTACTTTGAACTTTTGATTTGGAATCTTAAACTCCTTACCTAGTGTGAGACATAGAAATGGTTAATGTTGCCATAGAAATGAGTACGCAGAGGCTGAAGTTGTTATGAAAGCTTAAACTGCCTTTCGCCTTTCCAGATTTGGCTTATCTACTTGGCAATTTACATACATTACCTTGAGTAGTTGTGAACTGTTTTTTATTTTTCTCTCTTTGTTTCCTTGTTGCAGGCCTATCCGTATATGCACATCCGCAACAAGGAGTTTCCTTGGGGTATGTGTGCCTTTTCAGTTCTTCTATCTTCCGTCTTACTGTTTTGTGTTTCGTAATCTGCAACTTTGATGATGTTTTTTAGTCGTGAAAAAGAATGTTTCTTTCTACCATGGGTTCTCCCTTTAGAGATCATCAAAGAGTATATGTAACTTCGTTTTCCTAATTTGTAATGGGTTGGTTGCTAAATCCACGATTTCTATTTGCAAATTTCAGGTCCAGATGGTCTGTTTGAGGTGAAGCACAACGAAGGGCACTGAGTATTGCGTGTTCACAATAACGTCTTCTTGGTTTATTTGAAAGGCTAAATGCTTTACCGTAATTGTTCTTAACGTTTGTCATCGATTTGCTACTCCAATCTCTTTTCTTTTGTTGGGAAATAAGAATTAATACATTGCTTGGTTATCTTCCGAAACCTATATGTTTCCTTCAAATCTCTTGTGATTCAATCTCAATAAAAAGGAACTTCTTCATAATAAGAGACTGAGACAGAACTTGACATAGAGTACATGTATTGATTACTATCGAAAACTCAATACTACTGATTTGGGACTTGAGACCCGTCATATGATGAAAAGTATAGGATATGCATACAATTACAAACTCTACTTCTTTAAGAAACACATCACTCTGCAGCAACTTTGTCGCTGGTGTCTCCATTGCTGGATCCGGGAAGAGTTTCTAGATCAGTTCGAACCTCCTTAACATCTTGAGGGAGACTATTATCCAATGTGGACTTGGTCTGTTCTTGGATCTTCTCTGTTTCACCACTTTTGTTGTTTCCCTCTTTCTCCGACCNAACATCTTGAGGGAGACTATTATCCAATGTGGACTTGGTCTGTTCTTGGATCCTCTCTGTTTCACCACTTTTGTTGTTTCCCTCTTTCTCCGACCCTGTTTTTGAAGTATCATCATCCTCTGTTTCCTTTTTATCAGAATCTGATTTGCCAGATTCATTCTTGCCTTCATCAGTTGTTTTTTCGTCACTCTTCTCTANTGAAGTATCATCATCCTCTGTTTCCTTTTTATCAGAATCTGATTTGCCAGATGCATTATTGCCTTCATCAGTTGTTTTTTCGTCACTCTTCTCTTGTTCAATCTTCTTCTCNTTCAATCTTCTTCTCACTGTTGGCACTTTCCTTTTCTTGAGATTCTGAAGACTCTTCTTTCTTCTCATTCACCTCTTGAACTATATTCTCCTTTTTCTCAGTTTCTTTGTTTTCATTCTCCTCTTGGGATGAAGACTCTTCGTTCTCCTTTTTCTCGGATTCTTTATTTTTGCTTTCCTCTTCAGACGAGAGTTCAGAAGATTGTACTTTCTCCTTCTCGTCTTCTTCCTTTTTCATTTTCTTCATTGTTTGAATCCTCGTTGTTTCCTTCATTCCCGGTACCTTCGTTCTCCTTCTCGCTATTCCCTTGTATAGCCTTCTCCTCCTCGCCTCTTTCCTCCTCCCTCTCTACAATCTCATCACCATTCTCCTTACCAAACTTATCATAAAAACTCTCCTCATTCTTCCTCCCTTGTTCATCTTTCACAATCGTCGTCTACTCGTCTCCTCAACACGAGGGTTAAGATCTTTCCTTCCAAGCTTAACCACTTTATTATCCTCAACAACAATCTTCGAACTATTATCAAACTCAGCTTTCGTCTCATGTGTGAATTCTTCATTTGATAAATCAGCCAATTAACGACGTTAATCTTTTTTTTCTTTTCTTTTTAGTTAACAAAGCTCAGTCTTTATAGTTGCCAAAACAAAATTTGTTAATAATTTCATTAAATTAAATTTGAAATATTTATACTATAATCTTCACAATTTGAAGATTTGGAGGTATCTAATATTTAGGACATAACAAAAGATACTGACATATAGTATTAGTCTTTAAAGTGATGAAAATTAATATGGATTAACATCAATTTTATTTAACTGACGATAACAAGTAAGTAATTACATCAATTATATATAACTGACGCTAAACTAGCCACTTCTTGCATCAATTATTTTAATTGACACTAAGGCCTTGAATGTTTTGTGGATTTTAGAAAAGTTTTTGGTTTTTGATTTTCAAAAACTCATTTTCTTACCAATCAAGATTTTAAAATTTTGGTTTCTCTAAAATTTTAAAAATTGATTTTGCCATTATCATCCATTCAAAATTTTAGATTTTTAGTTATCCTACAATTTAGGGAATCTAGTTTTTGTTTATTCTACGTTATTTTACTCAAAAACCAAAAACCATATTTTATGGATTTTTGAAACAAAAATCTAATAACAAAATCGAAATGCCTCGACTTTTTTAGAACAAGTCCGGGTCAAATAGCAATGATTCGAAGCACTTATTTTCTAAAATCCAAAAACTAAAAACTAAAACCCAAAAACTAAGGTCATGAATGTTTGCAAGATTTTAGATGGTTTTGGATTATAGATTTTGGTTTTTAGATTTTGGATTTTGGTTTCTAGATTTTGGATTTTGTATTAAAAAAAAA
>OVBW01001900.1:0-13384 GCA_900406355.1 Erysimum pusillum | reverse complement strand
AGTTTTGTGATACTATTTAAGTGATGTAATCTAGCCATTTTTTTGTAGTGGTTGCCTTATGATAACACATAAACCAGTGGCTTAGTCTATGTACAAAGAGGAAATGGGAACATCAAAAGCCTCAAAAGGTTCAAGTTTCAGAGTTCATACACACTAACTCGTCTGATTTTGTCTGCTCTTTGATTAGAATAGTCCCATGGGCGTTAACATAAACAAGTGACAAAAACTGACTCTTCAGTTAGTTGCTTCGAGTTTTAGAGCTTATACACACTAATATGGTTGATTGTGTGAGCTCTTTAATTATATAGTCCCACGACAGTTGCCGAAATAAATAGAAACCACCGGCTTACAAGTTACAACGATATGAAAAGTCTCTAAAGCTTAACACAAACCAATGTTTTACAACAAATTGAAAAATCTCTAAAGATTAATACAAACCAATGGCTTACAACCGATTTCTGTTCGAAAACAAAATGGGTATGAAAATTACAAAAGCTCCTAAAGCTTAACACACCAACACATGAATGTGTGAGCTCTAAAAATTAATACAGTCCCGTAGGAGTTGCTTAATGATAACAACACTAACCAACAGCTCAAACTAGCGAGTGTTTGGTCTACAAAGGGGAAACAAGAATAGCAAAAGCCCCTAAATGAGAGAATAGCAAAAGAGTTGCTTGGTATGAATTTGTGAGCTATAAACTTAGAAGTCCCAAAAGAGTTGTCTAATGATAACACAAACCAGGGGATGCTTTGTTTACAAGGAGGAAATGGAATTAGCAAAAGCCCATAAAGGTTCAAGTTTCAGAGCTCTCACACACCAACTCGTCTGATTTTGTGAGCTCTTTAACTAGAACAGTCACATTGGAGTTGCTCTTTAGATAGCAAAGGCTCAAGCTAGCTTACACACATTGAGATCACAAAGGCTATAGTAAAAGCAGTCATCATGAGATGCTCCTCAGTTGGTAACACGAACTAAACACGATGGAATGTGTCTTCTCTAAAAGAGTCTAACTCGTTGGAATAGATCAGTCTCACAGGAATTGCCTATGATAACACATTAACACTAATACAAAGGGGAAATGATAATGGCAAAAGCCCTTAAAGATTCAACTCTTAGAGCTCATAAACACTAACTCGTCTGATTTTGTGTTCTCTAGAATTAGAACAGTCCCATTGGAGTTGTATTAACATAAACCAGCGGCAAAAAAACAATGGCTTACGATGATTGTTTGGTTAGTTGGCTTTGTCTACACTTCAACACAAGAGGTTTGTCCTTATATGATACACACTAACAAAACTTAAGGCTTAAACTGAGGTCTACACATTATATAACACAAAGATTGTCCTACGGCATAAACCCGTTTTTCCGGTTCGAAAACAAATGGATGTGAATTTGTATGGCGATGATCCAGACATTATAAATGGTGTGGACCGAAACCGAAAATGCGCTTGTTTGTGATAAAAACTCGTGCAGTTTCCATATGAACATAATAAACGTTGGTTAGAAATCATCAATTAACACACTCTCTTTCCAATGTGTAGAGGAAGCAGAGTACTGATCCTTGTGTTGTTCATTTTATACACCAAAATGATTTATTTTTAATTATGACTAAGGATTTTGATTTTTGTTTGTTGTTGCAGTTGTGTCAATGATGGAAGCAATGGTGGCTTTAGTTTTTGTGGATCCTCAATACTCGCAGTGTCATTTGTTCCCAGTAAATCCAGAGTTGTAGTAAAAACAAAATGAAAATAACCACTACTACAAAATCATGGGTTCCCAATCTGCACTTATATCTCAACACTAATCTGGAATCTGAAATGTGTTTGTATGTAACAAGTTCTTGTTTTCTCTTTTTTTTTTTTTTTTTTTTTTTTTTTNTTTTAAAAAAAAAAAAAAAAAAAAAAATGAGAATGAAGAAGTTTGTAATTTTTTTGCAGCTCGGATTTCAGATTTGTTTTGAGGTATGGTTTTAATTAAATTTAACTTAACCCGCTCAAAATTGGACTAAACTCTGTGTAATATGGACTCTTCCTCTGAACTTTATCTCAATAATCTAATGATCTACCACCTAAAACACGACCATAATAATTTACTACCAAAACTTTTGCGACCAAACTCAATTCTACAAACTAACACAATCAAGTTTTATACAACACAAATCGGCGACTTGAAACGATTTCTTGATTAGTCATAATTGATTTACTCGTTTTATTTATTACATATTCATCTTTTTGCATAGGATCAAAGTGGTAAGAACTTTAACACACAAATAATCCATTTACAAAAAAGTCTACAAACTCAAGTAGACTCATGTAGGATTTTACCAACAAAGTCACGTGCTTTGCACATGGCTACCAAAGGTCTAGCTTTAGGCATTGTGAGTCCTGCGCCTTCAGTCATATCCACCTCTTCTTCTCCAATCCTTTCCCATTCAAACATTGAATCAAAGACCCGAGTGCCAAGCTCACTAGCCGTAGAGCAAGTACGGATCCAGGACACGCCCTTCTCCCTAACCCGAACGTCATTAGCTTTTGAGTCTCTCCTTCTTTCTCGAACCTCTCTGGTTTGAAACTCGCCGGATCATCCCACAGCTTAGGATCTCTGTGTATAGCCCACGCGTTCACCAATAACGTCGTGCCACTCGGCATATCGTAACCCCCTACTTTACAGTCTTCCGATGAGATGTGCTGGACCAACATAGGCCCCGCAGGATACAAGCGTAAAGTTTCGGAGACGATGTTTTGAAGGTAAGGAAGATTTGAGATGTCTGATTCCTCCATAAGCCTGTCAAAGCCGATTTTATTGTCGATTTCTTCTCTCGCCTTTTTTAGTACCTTCGGATGGTTCAATAGGGCCGACAAATGCCCATTCCAACGTTACCGCTGATGTATCAGTCCCCCCCAAGAAAAGAGACTGCGCCATTGCACACATACACATAAAAAGGCGATCATTCACTAAATCGACTCATAAACTTTGGGTTTGGGTTTGGTTTGAGTTTGAGTTTTTGATTAAGTATGTGAGAGTGAGGATTAGGATTAGGATTGTGAGAGTGAGGATTATGGTTTGAGATTGTTCCTCCATTGTTGTTGATTTGAGATTTTGTGCTTATGAGAATTTGGGGATTATAATTTATAATGGAGAAGGAGAAGAAGATGTGGTTCTGAATCTGCGAACTCAAAATAAACGTTGAGTTTGAATAAAAGATATTTTTCTTTTTGTCGGCAACTATGAGTACAAGTGAAAGGAGCCCAACAATACAAAATAAAAGCCCAATNAAATTTTTTTTTTTTTTTTTTTTTCAACATTTGGGCCACAACTGGTCCGTCCATTAGCCTAATTCCTACAAATTGTAGGGTCGGGACTTGATCCCTGGTATGATGATGCCTGTTTTCTGTGGGCTTATCATCTGCCACTAGACTACGGTCACTTCATATCTAAAGAAATATCTAAAAATATCATTTGTAATGTTTAACAATTACTAATTTGAATAAAAGAATAAAAGAATTTACTTATTATTTTTCCGAATACAATAATGTATGGTTGTGTTTGTAAGTGCGTAATCATGAAATTTTTTTTTTGGTAAAAATAGTGTTTTAACTAAAACCCGATCAGAATAGATCGAACTGAAACCGAACCCGAATAGATAGTGTTTTAACTATTTCATGGATATCGATTAAAAATCGAACCAAAAAGATTTGAAAATATTCGAAAAACATTAAAAATTCCGGAAAAAAAAAATCCAAAACATTCGAAACCAAACCGAAACCGAAACCGAACCAAAATTAAAAAGTTACTAAACTTATAAACCAAAATATCCGAAAACCGAATATCTAAAGGCAATACATCTAACTCCTCTTTATAATAAGTGAAATTTATACTTCGTCCATTAAAAATGTAAAAAAATGAACTAAGCCACAACACAACCCAATGAATAATGGGCCTAACGTTAAAGCCCGTTTAAAAGTCCTAACAAATAGAGTAGAAGCCTCATAAGGAGCCCTAACAAGTTTTTCGTCGTCTCCGTTTTCTTCTTCCTCTCTCCCAAAGCTTTTTCTGCACTCCAGCTCCGGCCAGAGCGTTCAGGTACGTTCTGCTTTAGCTTACAATGTTTAACGAACACATTGGAGAATTCATCTGTCTTGTGCTTATCGATTTACATTTTGTGGATTTTGTGGCTCAAGTCTGTTCTTAGATTTTGCTAGAATTATGAATAACTTGATTTATTAATGATGTCTCTCAATGTTTGTTTGAAGATTTCGTCTAGTTGATCTCCCAAAGTCTTAGATTTTTGATTTGACTTAGATATTTAATAGTGTAGTAACTTGGAGATTCTTTGATTCTTCCATAGTTAATGCATGTACTGATTTTGCTACTAGGTGTTAGAGACTACCATGGCTTGTAAGGCAACCGAGAATCTGTCGATTGTAGCTGTAAGTCACAGTTTTTTTTATTAATCCAGGAGAAGTATAAGTATATAATATATTCATCTTTCCTTGTTTTATGACTGTGTTTTATTAGTTATTGCAACTACTGTACTTCTTTTACANCTACTGCTTTTTCTTTCTCTTCTTTTTTTTTTTTTTTTTCGTTTCTTCATGTTTGTTTCAATTTGTTTTTTACTTATATATCCTTTTTATTTTTCTAATTTAAGAGACAATTCACCTATGTATTATTGAGATACACTAATCATAATCTCAAATTGTGATTTATAAATGCCATTTTCACATGGCTTAATGAACAAATTATGCAGTGTTGAAAAAAAAAGATTCTATTGCCTTTTCTCCACATTTATTTTCAAAGCTAAAACTACCACCAGATTGATAGTATCGAAAACATTAATTTTACAAGACTCAAATTGTCCCTAATATTCATCACAAAATTTTCAGTAAAACCTCATAGGTTGATGAACTGTTTCAGAAATATCATCTCAAAATTATTAAATACTATAATCTATACAAAATAATAAAATATTGTAGTGTTAACAATATTAAGTTATATCGGTTCTAGCTAGATACCTTCAAATCAGTCAACATTTTAATATATAAACGTAAATGAAGGTTAACCAAAAAAAAAAAAAAAACATAAATGAAGGATAGGGTACCCCATTTCCACTAGCTACCTACCATTTCCTCCGATCCCCTTCTAGCTTTTTGTGCTAGTTAAAGTTGGCTTTTCTTGTAAAATACTCAGAGCGATAAGTAGTGGTGTTGGTTCTGTAAACGAATAACATGGATATGATCACCATTCTCAATCTTATTCTACCTCCTGTTACAGTCATTTTTCTCTTCCTCTTTTACCCACTTTATCTTTTGATCAAACTTTTGCTTTGTCTTAAGAAGCGCCTTCACTTCGAAAACGTTGCCAGAAAAGTAGTTCTAGTCACCGGAGCTTCCTCCGGCATTGGAGAGGTTAGCTAACTTTGGATGCTATAACCTTTTCTTTTATTTTTTATTTTTTATTTTTTTNTTTTTTTTTTTTTTTTTTTTTTTTTTTTTTTTTTTTTTTTTTTGGGCAAAATCTATCTATAACCTTTTCTTATCCTCTTCAATTTTGTCTTTTATTTTTTTCTTAAGTGGATTTTATTTATTGACCAATACCAAGTAATTAACAACTACTAGTTGTTAGGACAACATTTATAAATAATTGCAAGTGGTGATGTGTAAATTTTTTTGCGAATTTTCTACATGTGTACGAGTGAACTCATCTTTCGTAATCATGTGTGCTGCTTGATAAACATCTATTTGATGATAAACTAAATAATTGCAATTTAGTTCTTTGTCGACTACATGTAGATAATCTATATTATAATAGCTAGACTATCACTCTAAAAAGAACTAAATTGTATAAATCCACAAAAATCTTGATTGTTTATATTCTTTAATTTTTGTTGGGTTGGAAAAAAAAAAGCATGTGGCTTACGAGTACGCAAAGAAAGGAGCATATTTGGCACTCGTTGCTCGAAGGAAGGATCGGCTAGAGATAGTAGCAGAAACATCACGTCAATTAGGATCTGGTAATGTCATTATCATACCTGGTGATGTTTCTAATGTTGATGACTGCAAGAAGTTCATCGATGAGACCGTTCATCATTTCGGAAAACGTAAGTACCATAGTTCCACTTTGTCACATACAAACCCACTTCGACATACCACCTAACTATATGTATATGACACAAATAACGAAATTGTAGAATTATTGTCAAATTTATGTTGATGTTTATTATTCTAATCAAGTTATATCATATTTGAGCAGTAGACCACCTGATCAATAATGCTGGTGTATTTCAAACTGTTCTTTTCGAAGATTACACTCAAATTCAAGACGCTAATCCTGTAATGGTAAGTTTCCTAAGATCTATTTACAAGTTCTATTAATGGTAATCCATAAATTAACTAAAATGCTTAGCTTGGTTATTGAGTATGACTTTTATTGCTTCAAACTCAAATCAACAATCAAACTCTCTATTGACTACTTTATTTAATTTGCTTGTATACTAAGGACCTCAACTTTTGGGGCACAACATACGTCACTTATTTTGCAATTCCTCATCTTCGAAAGAGCAAAGGAAAAATCATCGTGATTACATCTGGTGCAGCAAAACTTCCTTTTCCATTAGCAAGCATCTATTCAGTGAGATTTTCTTTATGCTTTTACATATTCTGTTATATAATATTGATGTTACATAATCGTACTGATCAACAATTAAATAATAATGATGTTACTTTGGTTATTTTCGTAGGCAAGCAAAGCAGCCTTGGTAAGATTCTTTGACACATTGAGAATTGAGCTCAATCCGGATATCAAAATAACAATTGTTCTCCCCGGACCTATATCAACAGATATGACCACTCCCCTCTGTATAGAAAAGGTAAGTAATAACACTTGTACATGAATTTATACCATATACAATTATATACATATGACACTAATTTAATTATATGTCCTTTTGTTTGCTTTATTGAAAAATATAGTATGGTTCGGATTTTGTTCTATCAGAATCAGTGAGTAAATGCGCAAAATCAATCTTCAGAGGTATTTGCAGAGGAGAGACATACATAGAAGAACCATCTGGTTTGAAATGGTTGATTTTATTGAAAAGTATGTGTCCCGAAATCGCTGACTACATAGTTAACTCTATATTTGTTCGTTATCTTAAGCCTTATTTCAAGCGTGATTGATCATAAGTTCATAACGAAATATCCAAAATCTCTAGTCTTCAAATAAAGTTGTGTTATTCCTATGATGGACATGACAATTATACTTTGTGTTTCATACTTTCATTAGTTATTGCAACCAAGTCTTTGACTTTCTCGATCTTTTTTTTTTCTTCTATATATCTAATAAGTTTTAAACTTGTGTCCAAAACAATCTTGGTTCCACTGTCTTTTTACCACATTGAAGATAATCTTTAGTGTCACAATTGAAAATTATGCACGAAATCAAGAACATGCAATGACTAAGTCTCTTAATAGATATTAAAAAAACGAATGATAGACAAAACCACCTCAGAACAATGAAAACCAAAGAACTAAGGCTAAGGTTGCACTAACCAGAAACAGAAAGGGACCAAAAACGATGGAAAGACAAATGTTTTTCCTTTCCCGAAAGGATTTTGCAAACATGTAAATAATCATCTAAGAGTCAGCAATAGTGACCTCAACCTCAACACCAAGTTCAATTGTGATGGAACTGATTTGCTTAACCACATCAGGGGAGCTGAAGAGATTTATCACGCGCTTGTGAAAACTATGCTATGTTGAACCAAGTTACAAGATTAGCCGTATGCCAATTGGTTCTAATGGGTCAGATGTACTTGTGAACTTTGTATCAGATAAAAATGCATCTCTATGGAGGCCTACATCAACTGTCAACAACCTTGGCCAGACTGTGGGAACCAAGATAGCATGGCCATTTGATAAGCGAATTGTGGACAGTATGGACTCATCAACTGAAAACAAGGGAGCTGATGCCGGTAAAGTTCTTATGATATAGTTTACATGTTTATGGTAATATATAAATGCTTATTGGTTAGGTGACACATGAATTATGTTTTTGCATGACTTTGTTTAGGCCACAAGCATAAAGGAAGATAGAGTCCAACTTGTTGATTGGATTTTGGGTGGTGAAGTAATTGCTGAGGCACATATGATTTCAAAAGACCCTAAACAGTTGGTGAATAAAATTTCGTTGGGTCTGAATGCTGCAATGGTGAATATTGTAAAAGTCATTAACAAAGAGGCTTCATTATGGAGACCACCAAGTGAAGACATTTCTGTGATGGGTGATGCACTGCTTATGAACATAGCATGGCCACTTACTAAGCTGTCTAAGTGTAACGGACATAGAATGGAGGATGCAGAATCTGAGAGTGAATCAGATTTTAGTAAAGAAGAATCAAACAGAGGTGGAGCATCTTTCAATGGAGGAGGAACAACAAGTTCTATAAGAGCAAGAACATCAGGTTCTAAAGAAGTAGAACCAACTAAAGAATCATCACCTAAGGTAAAACTCTATACATTAATCTTCCTTTTACATGATGTGTTGTATAGTTGTGTGATTGTGATTAATATCTACAATTTAATTTGTAGAGTGGTGCAAGTAACAGCTCCAACAATAACAACTTAGCTAAGAAAAAATGATTCCTCATAGATTGCTCTGGATCGGGAGAAACAGTTGCAGAAGGCCGAGTTATTTCAACCAATCCAAACGACACTGTCCACTGCCATCCATTGGGTCCAAAGGCCAGCAAGGTTTGGGTTGACATCTGCTTGATTGGCGATCCACCAGTATGGAGACGAAAATCAGAATTTCAGATTGTTGCTAATGCATTAGGTACTACTATTGCTTGGCCTAATGACAACATTGTTTATATGTGAACCTTTCTCTTATGTTGGATTGTGTTGGGTAGTAGAACTTGTTTGGCTTGGTGAACTTGTTGTATTTGTACTTGATGTGGCAATATATATGAACTTTTTTAATTAGATAATGTTTTGGTTTGATAAATGACAGGATGTTTATCTAATAAGCTAATATGGGAAACAAAAATCCAATTATTTAAAAATCTGGGGTACAATAACAATAATCGAAAACAAATGCTATATTAAAACTAATGGTGGCGTTTGTGAATTGTATGAAACCATAAATAATAACGAACATTATCTGCTATTATAAAATATACAATTGCAATAAAAAAATGCTATCTAAAAATAAAATAATATAACATACAGAGAAAACGCTATGTAAAGTGTCATATCTATTATAACGGGCGCATATATAGCGTTTACAATACCGCTATGATATCCTGTTATAGTGTTTTTCTGATGTTGTATATGTGATATTTTCCTATAGTGTATATATTTTCGAAGCAAACAGGTCAACAAAATATCTAAATTTGTTTTTTTATACGGGTTATACAATTTTAGTTATAAATCTGCGTACGCGGGTTTTAATTTTCTTTTTCTTATACAGGTTATAAATTTTGTATTACGCGGGTCATAATCTAATATATATATATTATAAATCGGTTTATTCGGTAGAAACGCACTGGAAATGCTACAGAATGTATTTTTCTTTCTCTCCGAATGACCACCACATTCTATATGCCGATTTTGAAATGTTTTTCGAATAATGTCGTGAATCGCCTGTTATTGGACTAGTAGGTAAGCTGTTTGGATTTTTGGCCCAATCTCAAATTTTCCACATGGATGTATTTTTGTTTTTATGAAGACTCAGAATTCCAGAATAATGTTGTTCACACAATCCAAGGTTTTCACCCACCGGACCACAGCCATATATGAGCTATATATCATTATCTTTTGAAAAAGTTCACTAATAAAGTTATCATTTTCTTTTGAAAAAATAGTATTGTGAAAACTATATAATTGTACTGAGCAATGATTGAATATGACTTAGAGAATTGGCATATATGAATGCTTTTTGTGATTGGATAAGTCTTGATGTGTTGCGTGGCAAACTAGAGGCATTCGGAACACCCGGTTAACGAACTTGCCTGAGTAGAGAATGGTGAAGGACGTGATGGTCGTGAGAACGTGATGAATATGATTAGCTGGAAATTGGAACGTGGTGATCTTAATTATGCTTGTAGATGGATATGATTATCCTCACTTATTAGGGTTGAAAGCAACCATACAGGTTGAGGAGTTGATGACTCATGGGCAAGAGGATCTATATACGACGGGTTGAAAGTATTGGGGCCATATCGTTAAATGTATTTGGGCTCTTTGTATTGGGCTTTGTATATCATTGTCGTCTAAGTCGGTCTGTGTAAATCCCTAGAGTTATCATGTATATAAAGCTTCTCTGTAATCAATGAACAAAACAAGTTAGTTCGATATCTAATTCTACATGGTATCAGAGCTAAGATCTCTCTAAACCTAAAATATTTTGTCTCTTTCTCGATTGTTTCGAGCTCTTTCCTTTGTGTTGTTCACAAGTTTATTTCTTAAGTGTTAAGAAACGATGTCTGTTTCAGAATCAAGTGCGGTTGTTCCGCAACCAGCTGTGACGGTGTTGCCGTATACGTTGGCTAATTCTGACAACCCAGGTGCGTTGATCTCTTCTGTTAAGTTGAACGGAGAAAACTACAGTGAATGGTCTGAAGAGATGTTGAATGCGTTGCAAGCTAAAAGAAAAACAGGTTTTGTCAATGGCACGATCGTGAAACCCCCCAGTGATGATCCCAATTACGAAAATTGGATGACAGTAAATTCAATGATTGTAGGTTGGATCCGTACGTCAATTGAGCCAAAGGTTAAGTCAACAGTAACGTTTGTGTCTGACTCACATCAATTGTGGACAGATTTGAAGCAACGTTTCTTTGTGGGAAACGAAGTTCGTGTTCATCAGATCAAGAATCATCTTGCGTCATGTCGACAAGAAGGGCAAACAGTCCTTGATTATTATGGGAAACTGTGTAAACTTTGGGATGAGTTGCAGAATTATCGACCTCTTCCTGTTTGTTCTTGTGGAGCTAAAGCTGAGATTGTAAAAGACAGAGAAAAGGAAAAGCTTCACCAGCTTGTAATGGGGCTTGATGATGCAAGGTTCGGTGGACTTTGTACAAATCTTCTTGGTACGGATCCCCTTCCATCGCTTGGTGAAGCTTATTCTAAGGTGATACGTGAAGAACAGAGGTTGAATTTAGCTCGTGATCGTACGCAACAGCAGGATGCTGTGGGGTTTGTGACTCGACATGATTTGCCACTAGATGTTACTGCGTCCGTCGGTCGATCTGATAATTTCGCTGGAGGAAGAACTGAGAATTCCATTCTCAAGTCAAATCAAGCTTCCTGCTCGCATTGTGGTCGCTCCGGACATGATAAGAAAGATTGTTGGCAAATTGTGGGGTTTCCCGAGTGGTTTCTAGAGCGCAATGGTAGTGGTGGTCGTGGTTCGGCTGGTCGTGGTAGAGGCGGACGTGGTTCCACCGGTTACGGACTGTTGGGAATGTCCCGAAATCAACTCAGCACTTACTCTAGATGTAGTTGTTTGTTGAGATCATACTATCATCTGATACTAGGTAATCATGACGCTTTGCTAGAAGCTCCTCATGACTAATGAGTTATGAACTCATTACTAGTATCATTTGATCCTACAGGGTCACACACCTAAGCGAACAGGATGCACTAAGGCAAGGAATGTGTCAAGAGGGAAGGTGTCGATCGACACCAATAAGGTGGTATCGATCGACACCAATAAGTTGGTATCGATCGACACCAAGTGAGGACCGAAATAGAGATTTCGGCCCAATAACTTAATTCGTTCCGGCTCGGCCCGTGAACAAATGGGTCTTATCCCGTGTCTATATAAAGGATATGAGACACGAGATTTTGACCTAAGTTTTGTCTCCCCTCTCCAGTTGACACAGGTTCCTCTGTAAGATCTGATTCCAGGCACTAGCATCCCTGCAGATTCCTGTTTGTGTGAGTGTGGACCCCAGTAGAGGCGTAGCACGTGAGACGCTTCTAGATCTCTGAATACCTGACCTTACTCCGCTGTAATCTCCAGGTATCATCGAGATCTTTCTGATTCAAGTTTACAAATCTTAGATCCTAGGCTTTCAGGAATTGTCTTAGGTTGATTAATAGAGATTAATCTGGTAAAAACCTGCTAGAAATCCCTACAGTGGTATCAGAGCCCTAAGGTTTAACTTTGAATTCGGATACATATGATGTATAAATCGTTTGTTGAGTTTCTGTGAAAAATCGTTTTTGCTAAAATCTTGTCGAACTAGGTTTTGTGGTATCGATCGACACCACGGAGTTGGTATCGATCGACACCTTAATGAAAATATTAGGGTTCGATCGAAAGATCGACGTTTCTGAAACCTAATGGTGTCGATCGACACAAACGAGTTGTGTCGATCGACACAGCCTTGCGAATGGTTAGTCGGTTCAATTGGATTGAATCGGTTATCATGCTTGGTTGAAATTGATCTAAACCGGCTGTATGCGGTTTATTGCGATCATGTTGATGTCGACTGATACAAAGCGTTGTATCGATCGATACCAACGGGAAATGGATACGGTTCAATCTGATTGACCGGTTATCGATCCAGATCAATTGGATTGACTGGTTATCGCGGATTGATTTGGTTAGTTTAGCATCGATCGATACCACTTTAGGTAGTATCGATCGACACTAACCCGTCATCGAAATTGTTTTGGTTACACTAATGAGTGTCGATCGATGCTAGCATCGGTGCACTGCAGAAGTCACAACCGAACAGAATTTCACCCACTTGTTAGATTAACTAAAACCAAGGTTAAACTGATTGTTTTAAATGAAATCTAAGCCTTCTTGATTGCATATAAGATATGCATCAAGATTAAAAGTTCAGTTCCTCAAACCAAATATCAAGTTTTCTTGATTTTTTCCCGATCTTGTCAGCTGTCAAGACTCGTTTCATCGCGTGATAGGCTTGCAGTGCAAGGTATCTGCTTTGACATGAGTAAGGCAGTAGGTAATGGGTTGATGTGCTTGCAGTGCATGACATCAACTGTTGAATGATTGATAGATTGGTTAACTTGAGTGGGCCATCAGAAGTTCTGGGCCCATAGACATCAGGTGGATGAAACATGAGATGTTTTGTCCACAACCAAAAGTCATATTGGATATGATTAGCAAAGAGTTGCTTACCTAAATAATTAAGATTTAGGTGCTAGCCAGTGGCTCACTTAAGTTTTATGAATTATGGATTTTGGATCGTTATATTCATTGAGGAAACATTTGTATTGAATATAATGTGAGTCTTCTTAATTGTTAAGATTTCTCTTTTCTTAAACACCTTAACTAAACCTCTATTTTGTTTGTTTTTTCAGCCATGTCAAGCTCAAATTCAAACACTTTCTCCCTGAGATCCGT
>OVBW01001899.1:0-13385 GCA_900406355.1 Erysimum pusillum | reverse complement strand
CACGCTTGTGTTTACCAAAGTTTCCTCTATCTGTCGTTTTCTATGTTCTGTTCTGACTCTGTCCTTTTTTGGTATAAAGGCTGTTTTACACTTACACCCAATTGTTAAATTTTATAATAACTTAAAAAGTAGGATTAAAGCTGCAAACTTTACCTAATTGTTAAAATTTAGGGATTAATTCGCTTAGTTATTGACTTCTTGGTTATGTAAATTTCACATAACTCTGTGATAATATCTAGAGAAAAAATGTTTGAAAACCGTGAAAGTTGCAAAATATTGCAAGATCAACTTGCATAATTCTGTCTCATTTAATGAAGAATCCCAATCACATATTTTCATTGTTTGAATGACTCGTTAATTAAATCCTTTCTCGCCTTAAACAGATAAGAATAATACTAACGAAGAAAATACGAAAATGGTAGACAAAGAAAAACGATTGTGAAACTTAGGGAACTATTTCTATTCCAAGAAAAAGCTTGTTATAAACTAGAGAGACCCTTCTACTGTATAACAATATCGTTAGTGTATGTTTGATCACAAATCGTCATGCCAAACTTACAGTTAGACCCAAAACTCATCTTTATCACTGCAGCTTAAGCCATGTAGTTCGTGGTATTTCTTACTATTAAAAATAAAAAACTAATTAACGTACGACATACATATGTAACATACTGAAGATATATATATATTTTTTTTTAAAGGGTTTTCTTAAATAAATAGAACGTATACAAAGTAAAGAAGAGTTATACAGACAAAGAAACTAGAAAACTAGTAGAAACTACTAGGAAGATGAAGGATTCATAACAAACACACCCTGAACAAAGAGAGGAAGAAACAGAGTCGAACGCTTGTGTGTAACCTTAGTGACTCCAACATTGAAGAATTGAGAACCCTCGCTTTAAGCCTAACTGCATCATTGCACGACACTTGACATCCATGGAGGAAAGGATGTGTGATACTACAGTAACTGGAGACACAGAAACACCCTCATGGAAGCGACGATTTCTCTCTTTCCACAATTCATAGATCGCACCCTGCCAACCTTGAAGGAGAGCAAGTTCGTTATGTTTTGATGTTGAAGCCGTTGGCAGCCAAAGGAGAATCTGATCCCATAGAAGTGGAGGAGAGGATAGCCGAAGCCTTTGTGTTATCAATCTCCATACCTCAGCAGAGAAGACACATTCAAAAAATAGATGATTTCTTGATTCATGTTCCAAACCACAAAGGAGACAGTCCACCTCAATATCAAAGCCCCAAGTAGACAAACGATCAAGAGTAGGGTTACGATTGAGTATAAACAGCCATGAAGTTATATAGCATGCTTTGGAATGGCTGCTTTGTGCCACACAAGAGGAGCCCAACATTTTTTTGGATTCGAAATCCGAACAGCATTCCACATTGCTTTAGAAGAGAAAGATAAGGAATACCATCAATTGTCCAAACCGGAGTATCATTTGTTGATGACATGGAAATGGTAGAGATGAAAGAGTGGAGAAGAACTTGTCTCTCGGTTCTGGGATGAGGGAGAGACCAACCATTCTCAATTCTCAATTCAGCTACAGTTGAAAACAGAGGAATCCCTAAACGTGAAGGGCCATCTGAACCAAGAAAATGATAAAGAGAGCCAAATGGAGTCCATGGATCCCACCAGAAGAAGGTCGAATCTCCATTTCCAATACGGATGCTGAAAAATTTAAGAGCTTTGGGACGTAGCTTAAGTAATTTTCTGAAAATCCAAGAGTAGGAAACATTCTTGTCGTTAAGTGCCCACAAAGGAGACGATGAAAGATACTTACTTCTTATCCATGCCACCCAAAACGAACCGGCTCGTAAAAACAGCAGCCAAAAAAGTTTTAAGGCACAAGTCTCATTCCAACTAGCAATGTGCCTCAAACCAAGCCCATCCTCTAATTTAGGAAAACATAAGCTGTACCATGAAACTTTTGCACCTGAGGATGTATCTAATTTTCCACGCCACAAAAAGGAACTACAGAGGCTATTCATCTTCCGAATAACCTGCTTAGGAAGAAAGAAAGCATTAGTCCAAAAACCAATAATTCCTGAGATAGCTGTGGAGATGAGTGTGAATCGTCCCGCCAAACTAAGAAACTTATGAGTCCAGCAATTCAACTTCTTCCTTATTTGAGACAACAAAGGATCACAGTCTCTCACTGAAAGCTTCCTAGAACATAAAGGGAGACCTAAATACCGAACTGGAAGCAAAGCCGGAGATAGATTGAAAATGTTTTTTAGCCGATGCAGGCTGCTGTCATTTAGAAAACCTCTATGTTTTGTTCTGGGTTAGGAATGAACATTGAGAAAACCTCTATGTTTTGTTCTGGATTAACTCCATATAAGGATTTCTCAGAGCCCTCTAAGAAGATCAATAAATCATCAGCAAAACAGAGATGAGTAAGCTTAAGATCCTCACATCCTAGGTGGTACTTGAAACTTCCTTCTTCTGCTGCCTTATTCAACATTAAGGATAACACATTCATTACCATAACAAACAGAATTGGGGATAAGGGATCTCCTTGGCGCAATCCAGTCCTTCCTTTGAAAAACCCAGAAGTAACCCCATTTATACTAACACTGAAAGATGGGGAACATACACAAGCTCTAATCCAGGAAATGAATATAGGAGGAACCTTATAAGCCTGAAGAGAACTGAGAAGAAAGTCCCATCTTACCGAATCAAAGGCTTTTGAGATGTCTACTTTGAGTGTGATTCTCTCTTGTCCTGAATCGATATGATAGCCCTGCACAACTTCTGAGGCAAGAAGCACATTCTCCATTAACAGTCTGTCCTTAACAAAGGCGGTTTGGTTTGGAAGTATAAGATCCGGAAGCAGAATCTTTAACCTAACTAATAAAAGGCGAGATATGATCTTGTAAACCGTATTAAGACAGGAGATAGGTCGGAAATCCTTCAATTCAACTGTCCCTTGCCGTTTTGGAATTAACACAAGAGATGTAGAATTTAAGGCAGATGGGATAAACGAATCCCGAAAGAAGCGGAGCACACTTGTCGTTAATTCTTGTCCAATAATTGACCAAGAACCTTGAAAAACTCTGCAGGAAATCCATTTGGTCCTGGAGTTTTGTTAAGAGGCATTTTAAAAAGACAAGATCTGATTGCTTCAGCAGAAAAAGAAGAGGACAGGGATGACTGTTGCTCAAGCGTACAAGTTGTTTGGATTAAGGAAGTAAGGAGGTCAGACAAATCAGGAGTAAACTTGCCTTTAATTGTACATAAAATCCCAGAAAAGTGATCCACAGCTAGATCATGAACTTCCTGAAGAGATGAAGTGGGAGATCCATCTGGCTTCAATAAGAGCTTTATGGCATTTCCTGCATTTCTAGCTGTAGTGACCCTATGAAAGAAAGAAGTATTAAAATCACCTTCGCCCATCCATCGGAGGCGAGATTTCTGTTTGAAGAAACTCTCCTCTGCAAGACTAAGATGCATCCACATCTCCTCATACTGAAGATATATATTAAGAAAAATGCAACTGAAATTAGAATATATCGAACAAATAAATCAAAATTATTGTCATATTTTGTCAAAGATAAAATTTACGATGTGAACGTAGTCATGCCTTATACAATTAGAGTAACACAAACAAGTGATCTTTCCACAAAGAACTGGTTTACTCTTTCTTAAAGTCAATTAAAACATTTGTCCTCAAGGAAATTAGTATCATGCTATTTCAACGATGCTAGGACCACAAAATTTGTCAAAACCGACTGTAAAAAAGAAGAAGATCATTTCGCACTTCTTCCTAAGAGACAAAGAGCAAAAGAAATTAAGAAAGTTAAGGGGAGACATAACATGCATATGCATGGAATATGATTTTCAAAGAGATATAAGAATTTGATTGGGCAGCTATTTAATACTTTCTTAGTATTTACTACTACTAATAAGTCTAGTATCTCACGCGATTAAACGTCAATTTCATTTTGATTCTAGATATTTCAAATAGTTATGTTTTCAAGAAAGTTAAAAGTAAGGTCTTCGAAATAGTTTTTTTCTTTTCTTTTTTATTTTATTTTATAGCTCAGTTGTTTATGATTACATATTTGACATACATTGCTTTTTCAAATAAATAAACAATTGAAAAGGTTACAATAATATCAAATTAAATATTTCTGATAATATGCTTAAATCCTATATATAATTGAAAACACTTTTTTTTTTTTTTTTTATCTTCCACTAAGTGAGAGTTCGAACTGACCAAATGGGTCTTGGACCTCTTGGTGACATTAAGGATTTAACCCTTGGGCCAATCAACTATGGTTAATTTATCAGTTTGATTAGAACTGTTTTATTGCCGATGATTCATATCATATTCTATAAAAATTACAATATTATTAATAAATTAGCAGGTCATATTTTTAACATTCAATCTCATAACATATACAGTATTTCCTAGTAATACTGAATATTTCAATTACATGACTTTTGAATATATAATCAGGACAACGCAGTAAAATTTATGTTATTCGATTTTCCCTTTTTTTTTTTCTTTTTTTTTTCTTTATTCGATTTTCATATTCATGCTATTCAAAACCTTATATCATATTTGATTTCTTTATTTGAGCAATAGTAAATACTATATCTTTGCATGACTCCAAATTCCCAAATTTCACCACATACGTAAATAGAAGTCTGTATCATAGAGCTTAATGTAACTCACATTTCAGATCATCACAAGCCATACAATCCGAACATAACCCTCCGTTTGTATGAAATTTAAAAAAGAAATAATCCACATGCAAGAATCTAAAAATAAGATGTTGGTTACAAAATCTCTTTCATTAAACTGGTTGTAAATAGAAATAGATTGCTACAAAAGCATACAAGCACGCGCGGACGATCAACTACAAAACACTCACAAATTTATTATTTCACGTAAACAAATTTCAAGATTTTAAACATTTAACACTAGCTTACATGCATTTATTCAAACTGTAATAATTTTAAAGAGACAACTGTGTGAGCTTGTCGTATGCATAGCTGACATCGTTCAAGCACATTGGAAACCAGACGGAAGCTTTCTGTTACAAACGTTGAGAAGAACGCTGAGAGATATAGGAACGTTAAGGTTGATGCCAAGAACGTTAGCTCTGAGAGCAGTACAGAGACAGATCGCAGCGTCCAGGTCAACCAAACCTTGGATGAGCGAGCAGCATGGTTGAGATGATGGCTGACCCAACTGAACGTTGAGTAGGCTGCTAAGGACGTTTGCACATACACCGAGCCTGAGAGCATCTATGGGACAGTTTCCAGATGAGCCAGGAGTACTCGGAGGTGTGACCGGCCTAGGGTTAGGACTTGGGACCGAAGGACTAGGGACCGAAGGACTAGGGACCGAAGGACTAGGGACCGAAGGACTTGGGACCGAAGGACTTGGAACATGCTTGGGCTTAGGACTTGGGACCGGCTTGGGTATAGGACTTGGGTTGCATCCACAATCAGTTGCAGCGGTTAAGGTGAAAAAAAGGATGTTGAGGGCACAGAAAAGAGCAAGAGAGGCTGAGTTCTTTGAAGCCATTCTTTTTTAGAAAAAAAAGAAGATACTCGGTTTTATAAGGATACTAATTGTATTTGAGAGAGCAATGAAGAGAAATGTAGACAAGGTGTGGTTATTTATAGTGTTTTAGAAGGATGTGAAGAGGATCCAACTTGTTTGACTATAATAATTATTTTTATTTGTTTGTAATTTTACAAAATATCTCATTTTTATTTGCGTTTATCTACATATTCAAAATCTGACTTTTTGTTTTCCTTCTCTGCAGATACGTATAACCTCCAAACAAATTTGTATGTATTAGTATTGTGGATTGTAGTCTAAAACAAATGTCAGCTATGATTTACGTAAATGTACATTTCTATAGGCTTTTATATATCTCCAAGTTTTGTATTTATTTATCATACTGATTATTTGTGGTTCCAGTTAAAGTCAACCCGACGACGACGACTGGATTAATCCCAAACACATTTTCAGTGTTTGAAAGAACTCGATCATTTCTCGCATTTAACAGATAAGAGTGATAATAACGAAGAAATACTAAAATGGTAAACAAAAAAAAACGAATGAGAAACTTAGGAAACTATTTCTATATTCCGCGAAAAAGCTTGTTATAAACCGAGTATAACAATATCATCAACCATATAAAACGTTAGTATACGTTTGATCACAAATCGTCATGCCAAACCTATGCATGATAGACCCAAAACTCATATATCTTTGACACTGCAGTTTAAGCCATGTATTAATTCATGGTATTTTATGACTAATTAAAATAAAAACTAATTAATCAACGTACGATATATATCTAAATGCAACTAAAATTAGAATATAACGAACAAATAATCTAAGTTATTGACCTATTTTGTCAAAGATAAAGTTTACGAAGTGAACGTACTCATCACTCATGCCTTAGACAATATTATTAGAGTAACACAAACAATTGATCTTTCCATAAAAAAACTGGTTTACTCTTTCTTAAAGTCATTTAAAACATTTGTCCTCAAGGAAATATCATACTTTTTCAACTATGCTAGGACCACAAAATAGTTAAAACCGATAGTAAAAGAAGAAGATTATTTCGAACTTCTTCCAAAGAGACAAAGAGAAAAAATAAATTAAGGAAGTGAAGTGGGCACATAATATGCATATATATGGAAGATGATTTTCAAAGAGAGGATATAATTTGATTGGGCAGCTATTTAATACTTTTTTGGTATTTAGCATCTCACACGATTAAACGTCAATTTCATTTTGATTCTAGTTAAACTGTTTGCTCGGTCTATTTATTCCTTTGCTCCGACTTTCTAGCTAATATGAGATTTCAAATAGCTAGTTATGTTTCCAAGAAGGTTGTAAGTAAGGTCTTCGAAATAGTTTTAAATAGCACAGTTGTTTATGGTTACATATTTTACATACATTGCTTTTTCAAATAAATAAACAAATGAAAAAGTTACGAATATATTAATTTCAATTATTACCACTTCTTTTCTCTAGTCAAGTGGTATTATCACCACTTCTTTTTTTTTTGTCTTTCAAGTGATAGTTTGAACCAACCAAACGGGTCTTGGTGACCTTGAGGATTTAACCCTGGAGCCAATCAACTACGGTCAATTTATCAATTTTATTAGATCCGTTTTATTGCCGATAATTCATGATTAATAAAAATAACAATATTATTAATAAATTATTAGGTCATATTTAAAACAAAATTCTCATAACATATATTTCCTAGTAATATTGAATATTTCAATTACAAAAATTTGAATATAAAATCAAGATAACGCCGTAAATATAATATTAGATTTTCATATTGATGCCATTCAAAACCTTAGATTATCAGTAGTGTTAACCATATTTACTTTCTTTGACTCATATTAAATATATCTTTGCATGACTCCAAATTCTCCAATTTCACCACATACATGAATATAATGCTGTATCATAGAGTTTAGTGTAACTCGCATTCACATCATCACAAGCCATATAATTCGGACATAATCCTCCATTCGTATGAAAGTTAAAAAAAGAAATAATCAACATGCAAGAATTTGTAAATAAGATGTTGGTTACAAAATCTCTTTCATTAAACTGGTTGTAAATAGAAATAGATTGCTACAAAAGCATACAAGCACGCGCGGACGATCAACTACAAAACACTCACAAATTTATTATTTCACGTAAACAAATTTTAATATTTAAACATTAAACTCTAGCTTACATGCATTTATTCAAACTGTAATAATTTTAAAGAGACAACTGTGTGAGCTTGTCGTATGCATAGCTGACATCGTTCAAGCACATTGGAAACCAGACGGAAGCTTTCTGTTACAAACGTTGAGAAGAACGCTGAGAGATATAGGAACGTTAAGGTTGATGCCAAGAACATTAGCCCTGAGAGCAGTGCAGAGACAGATCGCAGCGTCGAGGTCAACCAAACCTTGGATAAGCGAGCAACATGGTTGAGCTGATGGCTGACTCAACTGAATGTTGAGTAGGCTGCTCAAGACGTTTGTACATACACCGAGCTTGAGGACATCTATGGGACAGTTTCCAGATGAGCCAGGAGTGCTCGGAGGTGTGACCGGCCTAGGGTTAGGACTTGGGACCAAAGGACTAGGGATCGAAGGACTTGGGACTGATGGACTAGGGACCGAAGGACTTGGAAACGGCTTGGGATTAGGACTTGGGTTGCATCCACAATCAGTTGCAGCGGTTAAGGTGAAAAAAAGAATGTTGAGGGCAAAGAAAAGAGCAAGAGAGGCTGAGTTCTTTGAAGCCATTCTTTGAGAATTGTTACAAGGATACTGATTGTATTTGAGAGAGAGGGATGAAGAGAAATGTAGACAAGGTGTGGTTATTTATAGTGTTTTAGAAGGATGTGAAGAGGATCCAACTTGTTTGACTATAATAATTATTTGTATTTGTTTGTAATTTTGTCAAAATATCTCATATTTCATTTTGCGTTTATCTACTCAAGATTTGACTTTTTTTTTTCCTTTCTGTAGATACGTAGAACCTCCAAATATTTTGGAACGTTGTTTCTCCAATATTTTCTCAATCCAATTATGAAATCAGAAATTATAATTGAGAAAATATTGGATTTGTGCTGTCAATTTGTCAATGCTATACCTTTAGGCTGGAGTGATATTCCAGCCAAAACAAATTTGTATTTGTGAATGTTTTTGCCTTAATTTATATACAAGGATATTATAATTCATGCTCTGCATGATTCGGGTTAGTTCATATGTTTTTGTCTCGTGACTCCCGAGTTACGAATGATTTTGTATGATATGTTATTATGTTGTCTTTTTAGTGAAAATCTACATTGAATTGGAAACGATTCGAAAATTAGTTACGAAAATATATTTGACTGTGAATCGGACCAACTTAACGTAGCTTGGTCCAAATAAATTTGTATGTTTATTATTAGGGATAACAATATCCCGCATTGGAAAGGACAAGGGATCTTGACTAGTATATAAGATATATGGGCCAATCCACTCATTGCCAATTGGTTTTGAGTTGGAATCCCATAGTCTAATATTTATAACCATTTGATCTGAAATTTTTTTGTCCTGCGCGGATTGTAGTCTAAAACAATCAAATGCGGGTATAAACCGACTTAAAATTAAAATTTATCAAAAATAGAAATACGAAATAGATAATTAAAACATTTTTATAGCTATTTTAAGAAATATATATAAGATAAAAATACTATGTAAACTGATATACAAATAATAACTTGGGTTAGCAATGTGTTTTTTCTTTGATAATATCATTTGCAGATTCTTGAAAGATTCCTGAATAAATTGAAAGTATTTTATCTAACACTAGCGATTGGCCAGAAAACATTCTAAATGGCACAATATAATCCATTAAGGAGTTTGGGTCTGGTCTTTTAATATGTATCATTATCGATGCATGACAATTTTTTTTTTTCCTTACAGTTATCTGGATGACTGGATCCAAATAAAAGAAAGAAAACAACATGGATCTGAGATGCGACAAGATGGTATAATTAGGCTATCCGGTGAACCCAAGACCCACTCTATGCACCAAAATTATGCATGTAAATAGATCCAAATCAATTTAATATGTTTTTATTGTTGTTGTTTTGCTAAGAATCAATTTCAATTTAATATGTTAAAAAACTAGTATTGTTTTATTGTTGTCTTAACTGTTATAACCTCTCGAATCCGTTGTGTGGCCCAGGACCATATACTCAGCTGATAAAAATTGACATAGAAATTTAAAAAGAAATGATAAACAGTATTTATAGAAATTGGAAGGGGTATAGCATGTAAAAATTATATTATTTAAAGATAATCATTTGAAGATATTTTCAAATATTTTATACATATGCTTGTGTTCCAGGGTTGTTTCTCATTATTTGTTTTTTTTTTTCATCGTTCTTCATTATAATAATGGAAGAGAGCAAAAATTGGAGCTTTTGAATTTCGATCATAGTAAAATCCGTAGAGACAAAATTAGTCATATCTCTAACATTGAAGAGATGAACCACTCACTACAAATTATGGATGTCGCGCGTTTTATTTCTTACTTAATTTTGTTTTCTTATGATCCGATTTTGTGATCCAAAACTTAACGCTTCTGAATGAGATTTGTTTTATTTGGTTTGATGAAAAAATGTGTTTCTGATTATAAATTCATCTTGATATCCAATCTTGTACCGTGGATAAAATAAAATTAAAAAGATCAAATTAATTATTGTAGATTTCTTTGTGTGTTTTAAATAAAATAAAAAATTGTCAAAACAACATGATGACTCACTTCCCACAAATACTCTGCAATACACACACACACACGCATGTTAATGGGATAATTTAATTTCTAAGAATTTTAACAATTTTAGAATGTTTATAGGAGTATTCAATCTCTAAGAATTCTTTTTCGAATGCTCTCATTTGCAAATTGTTTTGGGGTAAAATTGATACACATGGAAGCAGATGTAGATATTTATTACACTACGAATTGACGCGTATGTTTCCGTGTGTATTAATTTTGCCAGACTTAACCTGCACCAGTTCATGGCGAAGACCAAACATCTTGAATACTTCTATCCTCAAAGATTGGACGTAACACATACGTCTTATTTTGTACGTGTGATTACTTTCACAATTTTTTTTAAAAAAGATTTCGCAAGTCTATATATTTTCGATTTTTTAAAAAGAATTCTTATATGCCGCCAAAAAAAAAAAAAGAATTCTTATATTTTCTCACTATCATTTTAGATTTTTAGTAATGTTAATTCTTATATCCAGGGTTACATTTACTCTATATGATGTATGTTAATGGATAAATTAGTCAAAATAGATTCTTGTTCTTTTGATCGTTAGGAGAAATTAAGTAGTATATATGAATATGATTCGTTGAGAATAAAAGCGGAAACAAGAGGCGGAATATTACTTATAAATGAGCAACTTGATTAAAAATGAATACAATAAAAGAAGTAGAAGCAACACTTATTCGATTAACAACTGAAAATAGGAAAAGTCAAAGAATTTTGTTTTTAAAGAAAGAAAAAAAACATCAGAAGATAGATTAAACATTATAACCAATTATCGAAGGTTGGATAGATAGATCAAGCACATACGAATCCAGAAGGAACCTTTCTATCACAAACATTGAGAAGAAGGCTGAGAGAGAGAGGAACATTAAGCTTGAGGCCTAAAACATTAGCCTTTAGTGCGGTGCAGAGACAAGCGGCAGCCTCAAGATCAACCAAACCCTTGAGGAGCGAGCTGCAAGGCTTGACTGGTGGCGTTCCCAACTGGATTTTGAGAAGATCCTTGAGGACATTGGCGCAAACGCCGAGCTTGAGAGTGTCTCTTGGGCAGCTTTTGGTGGAGGAAGGGCTCGGGGTAGGTTTGGGCTTAGGCGTGGGTTTAGAGACAGGACTGCTGCCACCGCCACACGCAGTGGTCAAGGTGAAGAAGAGGATGTAGAAAGTGAGGAAAATGATAAGGGAGGCTGAAATTTTTGAAGCCATCTCTCGAAATAGATATTTCTATTTTAAGTAAGAAGTTTTAAGATGCAAGTGATGTTTTAAGAGAGCGAGTGGTGAAGATAAATGAAGAAACTAGAAAGGGTGTTTGTATAGGGTTCAAAGGGGTTGGACAGGTAATTAAAGCTGTACATTACTATTTCTTTTTTTTTGTCAACTGCATATATTAATCAGCTTAAGAAAGCCAATTTGGCGGAATGTGGTTTACAAAAGTAACACAATGCGGTAGGACACGAGCATTTCGTGCCAACTTATCCGCTTGAACATTCTCGCGGAATTATTACTATTTCATATTGAGGAATTATTAAACGAATTTATATTTTAGTCACAGTGGTTAATTTGTGGATCTTTGTTTTATTAAGTGGTTAAGATATAAATCATCTCTTTATTACATTTTTTTTTTTTTTGGTAGGATCATCTCTTTATTACATTAAGTAAGAGATGTTCAATCATGGAATTATAGGAATTATAATTAATAACAACCTATTGTGCTGTTCCATCTATAGAAATTGCCAAAAAATAAAATTTGATCGAATTATAAACCCTAGTTTAAAAGCAAATTTCGTAGGTTAATGGACGTAAATTTATTGGAAAGATTTAGTGTGGTGTATACATGTAAAGCCGTTTGTAATGGTATCGTGAATTAAGGATAAATTTTTCATTGTGAGCTTCGTGCATGTAAAACTATATATAGTATAAAACCAAAAAAAAAACTATATATAGTAGATATGTATGTTATAAATAGAATTATTTTGTTGGTAAAGTTGTTAGCCATGGAAATTTGTAGAAAATAAATTCGTTAGTACACGTAAAAATATAAGATTATCATTATAGAAAGACTTTTAAAAAATTTTCAATTCATTATAATTTCTTAGAGATATATTTATTGCAGGATGAGTTTTAATTAGAAATTAGAAATCCGTCATTTGTCATGTTCGTTATAGCCGCTATAGGCGGCTGCAGCAGTTATGGCAAACGCTGAATTTTGACATTGATGCTAGATATTAAAATTCAGCGTTCAAAATTTTTAACTGCAGTGATTTACGAAAAACGTTGCGGTAACTTGTATCGACCAAACGAACATGACTATTATAATCCCTTTGAGATATATTTATTGCGGCCAGTGCCGGCTCAAAGGGGAGGGCAAGCGGTGCGACCGCCCGGGCCCCGTCCCGTGCCCTACTAATTAAGGGTCCCATTTTAAAAAAAAAATATATAGTAAACAAAATATAATACTAAAAAGAGACCAAAATTTTTTTTTGTGTATACATTTTTGTTTTTATAACAAATTTATTTAATAGAAAATACATTAAAAAAAATTATAATAAAAAAGATATCTATAAAAAAAGTTTTAGGGTCCACAAATTTTTTTTGCCCAAGGACCCATAATAGTTTTAAGCCGGCCCTGATTGCGGCATGCATCCTAATACATCATATTAAATCATATGGTATTATTTTTATTAGACTTGACCCGATAAATTCCCAATATTAATAGTAAAAAATTTCGATTTTGATCGAGCGAAAAAAGCAATAAAATCAGCAAAAGATGTGAGTTTTATTTTGATGCACACTAGCAAATTGCAAATTAAGATGCAAAATTAGCAAAGTCAAGTGGAACAAATGGTAAAACCCATCCGGTTTGGTTCGACCGGTCATCAAAGTAAAATGCGTGCCGGATCGTAATAAATGATAAGCACTACGTAACGTTTTCTCTATCTTCTTCTTCTTCTTCTTCTTAGTCACGGGACCGATTTGGTCAAAAGCCATTTAATACCCTTTCTCAATCTAGTTAACTCCGCCGTCAATTCCATGGCTTCTCGTCACCA
>OVBW01001896.1:0-12919 GCA_900406355.1 Erysimum pusillum | reverse complement strand
TTAGATATGGGAGGCATTAGTATGAGGATCTTTAAGGTAACCCGTGATATGAGGTTACTCTCTCTTTCAGAAAAGCGCAGGTTACTAGTAATGCTTGTAACACTGGTTTTTATCTAGTAGATTATGGGCTAAGTTTCAGTGAGACGTAGATGTTGTCACTTTAACATAACAACTACACTAATTATAATCTCTTGTGTGCTCCTCTCTCTCTTTCTCTCTAAACTTGCATCTTCATTATTTGCTCTGTTTTTATTACAGTTCTTGTGGTACTCTCTGTTTTGACTCAAGCAACTTCGGATCTTGGATTATTTGGGTTCAACTCAAGAAAACTCAGCTTTTTGAGTCTCTAAAACCTAACATATATATACAACGATAGATATTAGTAGAGAAAGTATGAAAATTTTCATCTGCTTTCTATAATGTTTTGTTCACATATTTATAAAAAAGGAGTTACAACTCATTTTGTCTTGCACAAGTATTTAATTTAGGCTGTTTGTTCTTCATCCAGATGCAAATATATGTTTATATTGTGCAAGTATTTTGCTTTGATTTAGAGCTGTGTGTTAGGCTTTCTAATCCCTGATACAAAATTTAATATTCTCAAGCTCAGCACAAAAGCAACAGATAGAAATTGAAATTTCATTAGTCAATAATAAACAAGAAGATGGAAAAATCTACCAACTTGACAAACATGGATTTGCGTTGGAGCAAAACATACAAGTTAAGATACTAATAAAGATCAATCACCGAGAACAATTTATATAGGTGAATTACATAGATTTCAAACCCTAGTTAATAGTTATCATCCCCTCAAAATCATAAGCTAATTAAAAGACAGACCCCAAATTATCTGTGATCTGCATAAAAGAATGGCTCTCAAAAAGAGGATTGCAGTCAGAAACCGTCCAATCATCAGCAGATAGTGTTGAGGTAAACTCCCTATCCATCCAAGAAAGATCTGTGTCCGCCATTGGCTCTGCCGAGAAATACTCGCCGTAGGTAAACCCTAACGTGAAAGGATCAAGCCCAGAAGAATCTGCTTCATAAACCGTAGAAACCTTCGAAGTATCGCAAGATCCAAAATCGGAAACAGTTTCTTGGGAGCCACGGACCACATAGCCCAACTCGTCAAACCCTAAAAGAGTTCGGCTTTGATCTTCCAACGGACATGCCTTGCAGTTTGAGATGGTGGCGTTGTCTGAAACCCTAAGATGATCATCTTCTTCCGTCTCCGTGGGCTTCTTTGAGTTCCCTCTTCTTATAATACTAATCTTATGTTGCTTGATTCCGACCAAGTGTGAGTTAAGCTTATCGAGATGAATCCTCAAATCGTCACCGGATAAACACTTGAGATTTGGGAAGTCGTAGAGATCGCAGGCGTGAGTCTTCCTCTTCAAATCACTTAACTCATTGAATTTGGCTACGATCTCTGGTAAGGCTTGTGGGTTCTCTTGCGGCTCAGGCCAGACATGGAGATCGTCGTCGGGGCCGTGACAGATGAAACCAACAGAGTTGCCGCAGAGAACAGAGAGCTCTGTAGCTTTCTTCTTAAAACCAGGAAACCTCTGTTTGAAAAAGGTCTTCTTCCTCTTGAAATCATCAGCGGACGAAGACGACATGGTTGGTTTTTTATCACGAGGAGCCATCGTGAAAGAGAGAAGAAGAAACTCGAATGATCGTACGAGAGAAATAAAAGTAGAAAACTCGAATGATTGTTTTGTAATAATGAGTAGGGAGGCTATGGG
Organism: Erysimum pusillum; assembly: GCA_900406355.1. NCBI lineage: Eukaryota > Viridiplantae > Streptophyta > Magnoliopsida > Brassicales > Brassicaceae > Erysimum > Erysimum pusillum. Next base: position 11,174 of record OVBW01001896.1, on the reverse strand, counting down.
GACTGTAAATATATACAGAATCAGAATATTGATCCTTTAACTCTCAATCCCACACAACGGTCATAGTGACAGTGTTGTTTACTTGCTTGCTACGTTTTCCTTTTTTTTTAGTTTTATTAAATCCTAATGGGATTATATTTTCCTTTATTAGTTTCCAAAATAATATGACACGTTTTGTTTTCTAATTATCTGAAGCAAAATTTATTATAGAATCGACGCAGCCTCGAGTGATTTCTATTTTCTAAATTTTCTGATGATTGCTCAACGGTTTATGAATATAGGAGGAAATTGGTAAATTCAAATGTGTTACTATTACTTGACCAAGTGAAATAATTACACATTTGTTTTAAAAAATAATAATATTTCCAAAATTGAATAGACACACAACAGAACAAAGCAGAGACGATCAAATACACTTAAACCCTAAAAGACGATCTTCCCAATTCTTCAAATCCAACACTGCTCAACTCTGTTTTACAACGAAGATCCCACAATCCTTCGCAATATCTAGAATTTACCTTAGAGAATAGCGAAGTAAAGTTGGATTGAAGGAGAAATTGGGTAAAATGAGTCCAACCTCTTGGAATCAGAGCATTCCTCTTACCCAATTTCGCTTTCGCGGAGACATTCTTCGTTAACAAAAAAGGTGAATTTGGATCCGAGCTTTTCTTGTTAAAGCTATCAATGTTAGTTCTCATTGTGATTTTTAGTGATTGTTTCCGGCAGAGGTTTGTGCCAATTTCTAACAAATATCCTGCTTAGGTAGATAGAATGTAACCAAAACCTTGTTCTTGTTCCTTCTGCAAGTGTTTCATAGATCAGATTCTTTTCTCACAGATTTACGTGATCATCATATGTAAATATGGAAACATTCCATTATTCCAACATACAGTATTCCTTTTGTTAAATCTTTCAGAGTAGGAACTCTCAACAAGAACAGAGTACCAGGTGAAACTTGTCTTCCTTTCTTAGTCCAGCATTTAAACAAAAATCATATAGAGATATAGAAAAAATTGGTGGAAAAGATACAAGATTATTTATTTGGTAGTTATGCTAACTTAGTTACTTAAACTGTTGTTCTTTTAAGACAAAATTAGTAGAATAACACTTTTATGAGTATGATATGTTTTGACTTTCCAAGGGTCTGTTTTGGGTTTGAGTTCCTCTCTATATAGTCAAAGAGTAGAAATCAAACTCTCCGCAACTGGTTTGTGACTGATCCTAAAGATGTTTTCAGCTGATAGTTTCTCTACTTAGTTTTTATTTCCCTCGGATTTGGCGATTTTGGATTTCGGTTTTCATTTTTTGTGGGCCTGTTTTTGCAGATGTGGAGACGTTTTATCATCAGTAAGACTAGTGAGTTATATCCTCACCTGTGTTAGTTTCGTAGTGCATAGGTTCTTTTCTGGTATTCAATTTAATGTGGTGATAATGTCAATATTGAAAAGTAAGGTTCCTCTTGGCTCAGTTAAATCAGTGTCCCGTAGCTAATGTGTTAGGCTCGTGGCTACATCTCTGCCTTTATGAAAAAATTTCTAAAGACGATTTAAATCAAAGTAGACCAATTGAATTGAATCATGAACCAAATAGCAAAATGGCACATGGCAAGTGTGACGTAGTTGCAGTAGATTGCCTTTAAGACTTTCTGGCCAAAGGATTCATACATCATTTTCACTACAGCTGGTGGTTGGTAGGTGTTGACTTGAAGTAAACTCTTCTAATAGATTTTTAGCAGAGTTCTATAGGGGGTGTTTAAAGCAACGGAAAGAAAATTCATTTATCAACCAGCCTGATTATAACATTTTTTGAACTGTTATCAGTCACAAATCGAACTTGGAAGTTTTGTTTGATTGATGATTAGGATTTGCTCACTTTTGTTCTACAATTTAGAAGTAGCCATATGGTCACAATATAGAATTGTTAATTAATGCCACTATATACAATTTAGAAGTAGCCATCAGCAAATTATAACACAAACAACTCTGACCCAACCCAACAATCTATTTTGTTGACTTATCTCTTTTTTGTCGTTGACTCCATCTTCAGTCTTCACCACAACTTCTTCGCTTCTCCTCTTCTCGTTTCTTATCTTCTTTTCACTAGTTCCTTTTCCTTGTTGCATTATTTAATCAAGGATTCAATCTCCAACAAGGTGAGACTTCATAACTAAAGAACAATCATCTCTCTTCTTCCAAAGGACAAAGTCCTTTCGACTTGTGTGAGTCAGTTTATATGTTATTGATTTTACTTTGCTTACAAAGTTTCTTCATATTTTGATACCAATTTTCCTGCTTCACCTCTGATATGATAGTTGCTAATGTTTCCTCTTATGCAGGACAATTATGGCCAACGCAATTGTATCGTTCGGTGTTCAAAAGCTTTGGGAGCTCGTCAGCCAAGAATACAATCGATTGGAGGGAGTTGGAGAGCAAATTACTGAGCTAAAAAGTTATCTGAATATGTTAATGTCCTTTCTGATTGATGCAGCAGGTGCAAAGAATCAAATTGCACTGGCAAGAAACTGCGTGGAAGAGATAAAGGAAATCACTTATGATGCTGAAGATATTATCGAGACCTTTCTTGTGAAGGAAGAACAAAGAAATGGCAGTGGCATGAAGAATCACATGATAAGTCTTGCTTGCATTCAAGGCGGTCGTAGGAAGACGGCCTTGGAAATCACAAGCATCACTAAGAGGATCTCCAGGGTGATCAACGTTATGCAGACTTTTGGCATAAAATCAGATATAATGAACGGTGAGTATTCTCAGGCTCTACTAGATATGAGAAGGGAGACGCGTCATACATTTTCTAGTGAACCTGAAAGCAACCTTATTGGTCTGAAGAAAAATGTTAAGAAGTTGGTTGGCTTATTGGTGGGAAATGATTGCAGTCATGGGGTATCTATAACTGGTTTGGGTGGCCTTGGCAAAACCACCCTTGCACGACAAGTTTTTAATCATGACAAGGTGAAACGTCATTTTGATGGAATTGCGTGGGTGTGTGTATCACAAGATTTTACACCTAAGGAGGTGTGGCAGACCGTCTTGCAGAATCTTAGTCATGGAGATTATGTTGCTGATATGAAGGAAAACGAACTACAGAAGAAACTCGTTCAGTTGTTGCAAACAAAAAACGCATTGATCATCTTTGATGACGTATGGACAAGAAAAGATTGGGACAGAATAAAGCCAATGTTTCCAGAGAGAAAAGGTATTACGTTACTTCTTTTCTTACATTTATGCTTGAGCTATAATTTTATAAACTTTACCATTTGATCTTTTTCTTTCAAAAGATAACAAAATGGCACACAATTTGCTCACAAACACTTATCTTTGACTAATAAACAGATGGTTGGAAGGTACTACTTACTTCACGCAATGACGCGATACATCCACAATGTGTGACCTTTAAACCAGAACTCCTAAATCATGACGAATGTTGGACCCTTTTACAAATGATAGCATTTCCTAAGAACGACACAACTGGTAAGTTTTGCATAAACAGATTACTTATAAATTCTAAATTATAAAATCAAACTATATATTATTCAAATTATTTTTACAAAGTTCTGTCTTCTATACATGTGCAACATAATATATGACTTACTAATATCTCACTGAATAGTAGAATAGTGAAATAGTTGAATAATTAATAACAGAAACAAAATTAATCGGCTAAGGTTCACGTAGAATAATTATAAAACGTTGAAAACCAATTTCTATTAGATTAATCACATTTCATTTTGTTCTAGTTAACCTTAACGTACACTAGTAATGTATAAATGTCTCACTTTTTAAAAAGAGAAAATTGCAGATCTAACCTAAGAAAACCACAATTAATATGTCCTTACTCATGTCTATCCTAGTTAACTTAATTAATCAAAATCACTTCCATTTTTAAATCCGAGATACAAAATCATCACAATCAAAGTCCACATTTACAAGATTTTCTTTGTTCTCAGACAAATTAAATCACGAACCTTAACGAAATTTGGGTGTCGAAATCTTCACAATCTAAATTCAGATTAGAAAATCTTTTCGTTTCCTAGAAGAAACATCGAACCTTAACAAGATTTGGGTTTTCAGTTTTAAATGATGGTCTGAATTTTTGTTTCAAAGTCATTCAATTTTTTCGTCGTACTATTCTATTTTATGGTGTACTATTCTATTTTGTAAACACTAAAATTATATTTAACGATAATTTCCTCGTCGTACTATTCTGTTTTATGGAGTTAACGATAATTTAGTAGTTACATAAATTCAAGTATCACTACCTAGGGATATAATAATTGAATTGAAAAATAGCATAGAATACCATATCAAATAAATTCTAATTTGAAAAGGGAAAAACATACTCACCTACACCATACATAGCACAATATATGACCACACATCCCAAATTTAAAAGTGCATAATTGACTACACAAACTAAATGCATAGCATGCCCACATATTACCAAGTATATGACGACGACATATAGTCAACATCACGAACATCTTATTCTGTTACACCTTTAGCCTGAATTCGGCGTTGACCAGTTTTGAACGGCGTTTACTAACATATGTTTGCAAAAAAAAAAATATATTTTATTTTTAATATTAGAAAAATTATTCTATTAAATCATTTATAGTGTTATATAATTAAAAAAACATATTCAATATTCAATATAAAGATATTTTGTATATATATATTCAATGCATTGATTATTATAATTAGTTAGTTCCGATAATTTCAAAAGTAAACTAAAAATAAAATAAAAACTAATTAAGTAACGTAATTGTATATAGAAAATTTTACATACTCTCTAGTCTAAAGTTTTTTGTATAATATGTTGTTAATTATTGTAACTAAAATTATTAGGAACATTTTTTAATAACGCGTAAAAATAAATCACAATGTTTCTTTTTAGAAAATTTATAAAATAAAATTTAAATGTATTGGTTTTGATTCTAATGCTTTTTATTGTACGATATAATTTTTGTGGCTAAAAAATATTAAATCTGATATGTATGACTTTTAATGTCATGTATTTCTTTAAAAACAATATTTTCGTATATAAGTTAATGTTTTTAATTGAAAATTCAAAACTAAAGATTTGTTTTTACTTAATTAGTTTTTATTTTATTTTTAGTTTAGTTTTGAAATTATGGAAAATAACTAGTTATAAAAATTAATGTATTGAATACAAGATATCTTTATATTAAGTATTGAATATTCTTTTTAATTATACAACATGTAAATGATTTTTAATGTTAAAAAAAATTTTTTTTTTGTATATTTATGTTGGTCAACGCCGGATTCTGGCGAAAGGTGTACCGAAATAAGATGTTCGTGATATTAACTTGGTATATGTGGGCATGTGATACATTTAATTCGTGTAGTTAATTACACATTTTTAAACTTGGGACGTGTGGTCATGCTTGTATTGTGCTATACATTGTGTAGCTGAGTATATTTTTCTGGCAATTTTAGAAGGCTTTCTTAAATCATATATACTAGTAATTGACTCGCGGTCTACCGTGGGTTCATGTTCTAATTAGTTTAGACTATGTAAATTATAAATTTGTTAAGTTGGTTTTGGAGTGAATTACAATAAAGCAATGGATAAAACTATGGAAACAGAAGAATACAATTTTCTGGTGATGGAGAACAGAATATGGTTTTTGGGTGACTAAATCACATTATATTGAACCTGTATTACAATTTATAATATTAGTGATGATTATAACTAATTTTGGCAATTTTAGAAGGCGTTCTTAAATCATATATATACTTCCTAGACCATTAAGAACATTTTCATAAAGATCGACGTAGTTGTAGAAATTTTAGATTTTAGTGGTAGTTTTAGAAAACATCAAATAATTTCAAAAAGTGGAAGAGCTTGAATCATTGCTCCAGTCAAAATCTGCGCGATTTTTATTTCCGACTCAAAGATGTTTTCATAAAGATGTTTTTCGACTCAAAATCATTGGATCCAACGATGATTGATCTTCGATTCCATGATGTTGTGTAGGATATATAATTGATGAAGAAATGGTAAAGATGGCTAAGGAGATGGTAAAACATTGTGGACGGTTACCATTGGCTGTGAAAGTGTTAGGGGGGTTGTTAGCTGCCCAACACACATTGCGTCAGTGGAAAATGATATCTGAGAATATTAAATCTCACATCGTGGGAGGGACTAGTTTCAATGATAACGATAGCAGGTCGATTAATTATGTTCTCTCTTTGAGTTTTGAAGGATTGCCTAGTTATTTGAAGCACTGCTTACTACACCTAGCCTCATATCCAGAAGATCATAGAATATCTTTAGAGGATGTATCTTATATATGGGCTGCAGAAGGAATAACAAAGCCTAGGCATTACGAGAGAGCTACGATTCAAGATGTTTCAGATTTCTACGTAGAAGAGTTAGTGAAGAGAAATCTGGTTATTTCAGAAAGAGACATGGTGACTTCGAGATTTGAATTTTGTCAATTGCATGATGTGATGAGAGAGGTTTGTTTGTTAAAAGGCGAGGAAGAGAACATTTTTAAAATTGTTACTGATCTAGCCTCCAGCTCAAGCGTACACTCTCAAGCCTCGAACCAATCCCGTAGGCTCGTGGTGTATGTATCTACTACTACTGACCAAGATGGTAAGGAGATATACCGCCGCACTTTTAATGGAGAGAGGGTGATAAAGAATTCCAAACTTAGATCTCTCTTGTTTATTTGGACTCATAAATGGGCAGCGCTTACTATGGGATCATACTTCATGAAGTTACAATTGTTGAGGGTTCTAGATCTCCGTAGAGCGAATTTTAAGGGAGGGAAGTTATGTAATATTGGAAAGCTCATCCACTTGAAGTATTTGTGTTTATATCGGGCATATGTAACTCATCTACCTTCTTCTATCGGGAATTTGAAGTCGCTGCTCTATTTGAATGTGGATGTAGATTATGTGAACTGTCACGTGCCCAACGTACTCAAAGAAATGCAAGAATTGAGATATCTCCATTTACCAAGACGTAAACATAAGAAGACAAAGTTGGAATTGGGTGGTCTACTCAAATTGGAGACGTTGATAAATTTCTCAACAAAGCATAGCAGTGTGACGGATCTCCACCGACTGACAAGGCTAAGGAGTCTCTCTATCATTATCGAGGGGTGTAATGTGGAAATGCTAGCTTCAACATTAAGTAAATTGAGAGACTTGGAAAATCTTACTATGAATGCTCCCAGGAATCGTGAAGAGAGAAGTGTTTTGGATTGTGTTCATCTTAAAAAACCAAAGTTGAAAATGGCTATTAGAAGGTTACGTAATGTGAAACATTTTCCATCTAACCTTACAACCATTGAGCTAAAGAATTTTTGTTTGGAGAAGGATCCGATGCCGATTCTAGAGAAGCTGCTTCACTTGAAAGAGGTCAGACTATGGAACCATTTTTTATGTTCGATGAAAATGGTTTGCTCAGGCGGTGGGTTTCCAAAATTGCAGAAGCTAGATTTTTTTAACTTACGTGAATGGGAAGAGTGGATAGTAGAAGAAGGCTCCATGCCACTTCTACATACTCTGAAATTTTTGAATTGTCCAAAGTTAAAGGAGCTTCCTGATGGGCTGCGATTCCTCCTTTCTTTAAAAAATCTGACTATTTGCTCATAAACACTTATGTTTGGTACTTTGGTTAATAGATGCTGGTTGGAAGGTACTGCTTACTTCACGCAACGACGCAATACATCCACAATGTGTGACCTTTAAACCAGAACTCCTAAATGATGACAATTGTTGGACGCTTTTACAAATGATAGCATTTCCTAAGAACGACACAACTGGTAAGTTTTATATAAACAAATTATTTATGAATTCTATATTATAAAATAAAAACTATTTATTATGCAGTTTATTTTTACAATATATGACTCGACTAATATCTCACCTGAATAGTAAAATAGCAAAATAATTGGATAATTAATAGTAGAAAAACTTAACACATATCACATTTTGTTTTAAAAACTCAAAACGTGAATAAATGATATACTATTCATTATCGCGATAAAAAAAAAAGAAACGAAAATAAGAGTTTTGTATTAAACTTCCCTTTTGTGTGAGAAATAAAAACAACTAACTAGATTCAAAACCGTAGTATATCGGAGAAACATATAAATACTTGGATCGAGTATAAAAGTACTTTATAAACTTTAGAAACCTTATAAAAAATTTCAGATTTAATAACGGATATTTTTAAAAATAAACAGTTGAAAATGAACATTTTTTAAAAGGACCACACAAAAAAGACATTTTTGAACATTTCCAATTAATAATTTGAATCTAAGCAAACTTAATCTATATTCTGGTGTATACCTAGTGAGGATAAATTCGTTGCTAAATTGTTTTTCGCTAAATCTCATGGGTAAATGGCTTTAAATGGGTTGACAAAATTAACAACTAAACTAACAATTAACTAATTTTAATTAAATTAATACAATTTAAATGTTTAATATTTCATTGTTGGTGATGTTGACAAATAATAAAGTGATGATTTACCCCGTGTTAAAGCATCAAATTAATAATATTTTAAATTTATATGAAAGTCGATTCAAACCCGTAACTTTTTATAAGTTTAAATATTCATAATATTTTAAACTTTTTATAAAATTCAAATATATAGATATTGATATATTTCTAAAACTTTTTAAAATCTTAAAATTTAGTGTATCCTGTATAACTAAAGGTGCAACTAAAGAACCCAATTAAATCGGATACAAAATTTTAAATTTAGATGCTTATTATGTTAAATTTCTTGTTCAATCAAATTTGGATTCATTTATGACTATGAATAATTTTCTAACGAAATGGTATGTTTGACAGATGTCCGTTTTTAAAAATTCGAACCACAACATATGAAGAAAAAAATCTAGATTTTTATTAATTTTATGTATTATATGATGATTCAAAACAACTAAATGAAAAATCAAATAAAGTTGAAAGAAGAATTATAATTTTATATCTTAACAAAACAAATCTTTTAAATATCTATCTTATTAATTTTTTTTTATTTTGAAAAATCCAATGACATTTCTTATAAATAAGTTGAAACTCTAAAACTATTTTACAAAATTTACTTCAATTTTAATAATATAGATTACAGTTGGAAAATATATGACCCCTTTGCGTATGCATTTTGTTTACCAACGGAACTGCGACGAAAATGTAGAACGGCTAGTTTTAGTGTTTGTTAACGTTTAAATCGTTTTTGCTCATTCGGTCATTCCCAATGGAGTTAATGATAATTTAGTAGTTGCATAAATTCAAGTATCGCCTTCTAGGTATATAATAAATGAATTGAAAAATACCATAGCAAATAATATATATACTAGGTCTTTTAACCTGCGGGACAAATGTTAAATTTATAAATTTTAAAATTCACGATTTGAAAGTTTGCTTGAAGTGTAAATATAAAACTATAATTGATCTATAAAAGATATTAAACAAATCAAAGACATAGTGATCCGTTGATCTTTATAATACAAAAGCTTGTTTAAATATTCCGATTTCAAATTTCAGTAACTCGCTTATGATACAATGCAATTTTTTCACATTTTTAAGTGGTTTTTTTTTTTATTGAATAGTTTTGTTCTTTATTTTTATTTTTGTCAAAGTTTCTTTACTATTTATTCAAAAATATTAAATATTTTTGGATGTGTTTTAAATCAAATATTAAAATATTAAAATTCACTTTTTTTTTAATAATTAAGTAAATTATGTCCGTTTTTAAAAATTCAAATCACAACATATATGAAAAATAAATTCTAGATTTTATTTACTATAAAAATATGATCATAAAAAGATGAGAGGTAAGTTTTTAATAAAAAATTTTGAAATATTTCTAAATAAAGGGAAATAACTTTGTTAACAAAATTAGAGGAAAGAGAAAATTCAATATTTTCTTAAATAAATTTAATAGGTGGTGAAGTGACCGTAGTCTAGTGGCAAATGAAAAGTCCACTGAAGATAGACACCATCACACCAGGGATCAAGTCCCCGACCCTACAATTTGTAGGAATTAGGCTAATGGGCCGGCCAGTTGTGGCCCAAATGTTGACAAAAAAAAAATTCAATAGGTGAGAAGAGAGTTTGAAAGTTTTGGTTAGTAATTAATACCGAACTCTCTAATGATGACACATCAGCATGGGGATATTTTTTTTTTTTTGTCAACTGCTCCTACGAAAATCGAGTCATAGCAAATAAATTCTAAGTTGAAAAACACAACTAAATCCAAAAGCTTCTAAAATACCTCAAACTACTTCCTAGACCATTAACATTTTCATAAAGATCGACTTAGTTATAGAATTTTTAGATTTTAGTTGTAATTTTGGAAAACATAAGAAAAAATGTTTGCTATCTACACGAAAAACATCATCACATCACATGGTCACACATAGCTTTCGATTTTAAATTATTTGAGTATATTATATATTATAAAACAAAAAAACACCAAATGATTTCAAAAAGTAGAAGAGCTTGAATCATTGACCAAGTGCGAGATTTTTCTTTCCGTATCAAAGATGTTTTCTCTCATCCATGAGAAAGCCATCTACAATCTCAAACACGTCTAGTTTAACTATATCTTAAAATTAAAGATCCAACTCTGATTGATCTTTAATTCCATGATGTTCTGTAGGATATATAATTGATGAAGAAATGGTAAAGATGGCTAAAGAGATGGTAAAACATTGTGGAGGATTACCATTGGCTGTCAAAGTGTTAGGGGGGTGGTTAGCTGCCCAACACACATTGCGTCAGTGGAAAATGATATCTGAGAATATTAAATCTCACATCGTAACATTCAATGATAACGATAGCAGCTCGGTTAATTATATTCTGTCTTTGAGCTTTGAGGGATTGCCTAGTTATTTGAAGCACTGCTTACTCCACCTAGCCTCTTATCCTGAAGATCATAGAATATTTTTAGGGGATGTATCTTATATATGGGCTGCAGAAGGAATAACAAAGCCGAGGCATTACGAGAGAGCTACAATTCNTGTCAATTGCATGACGTGATGAGAGAGGTTTGTTTGTTAAAAGCCGAGGAAGAGAACATTTTTAAAATTGTTACTGATCCACCCCGCAGCTCAAGCGTATACTCTCAAGCTTCTAGCCAATCCCGTAGACTCGTCGTGTACTGCACCCGTG
>OVBW01001895.1:0-13400 GCA_900406355.1 Erysimum pusillum | reverse complement strand
GATAGAGTAGTACTATAATATAAAACTTTTAAACAATGTAACATCAGTTCAACCAAAACATTATTTATTGTGAAAGTGATAGAATATTTTATATCTTGAAAAGATGCAAAAAAAAAAAATGATTTATTGTGTTTAAAAAGAGTCAAAATTGTCATTTATCTTGAGTCATTTTCAAAAAACCTGCAAAATAAAATAGGTAATGCATGTACAAAATATCTAACACGTTTTACAAGCACGAGCCACTGAATTTTATTTTTTTCCCCTTCAAATTTGAAATTCAACATGACAAAAAAAAATCAACCTCTAAAATTCATTAATTTCATAGAAACAAAAGATCAATCCAATTATTTTCGAATTACATAAGATTAACGAGATTACATATTACCTCATACATTATTGAAAAAAAAAATGACTGAAATTAAACAAACTATGAATCGAAATCATTGGAAACAAAAATTTGAGATTGATTGACATTAATCTCTAATCTCAGTCAAATTTAATTCCTAATTTTACTTCATAATTTGAATTGACTTGGATTTGTAAATTCTTGGTCAGTCTTATAACTCAACTTGCATTTACATGAGCATGTGCAATGGTGTTCCTTCACAAAAGTTCCTTGCTTAAATTAAAAAAAAAAAACAAAAAAAACAAAAAAAGTAACCAATCACAGGTCGCCACGTATCAGTGGAACCCGCGAATAGTAAAGAAACCGAGTAGGGAACGTTCCTTCTTGTGGGAACGTTCCTCAGAGTTCCTTTGATTTTGGAGTGGGGCCCGGACAAGAAACTCAGTTAAGGAACACCATTGCATATGGTCAAGTCAATTTCTATCATTCATATTATCTCTCTTTATAAATCCAAAAATATATTTAAAAAAATCCACCTAAGCAGTTTTATTATAAAAAAAAGGACCGAGTTTTAACGTGTCCACATTTTGTGAAAAAAGTAAAACTTGTACTATAATAAAGAACTAAAATGAGATTACCCAAATAATTATACATATGAAAAAGCCAAAAAAGAGAATATGAGACGGTGTTCAAGAACACTCCACAACTCTCGAGAGCCCACGAGCTTCTCTCTTCTCTCAACGATGTCGTCACTAAAAACAGATTAGTACTAAAAACTAATCCGTAACGCTTAAAGTTTAGTTAATCAAAATTCAAAGGTTTATGAAAAGATGAGAAACTAAAAAAAATTAAAGATTGTGTCATACTCTTTTGTTCCCTTATATGCTTACATAATTTAAACGGCATCGTTTCAAGATTATAAATCTTTAAATTAAAAATTAAAATTTTATCCATTGCACGATTCTCAGGTGGTTTTGAGTTTCGGAAGTACTAAATTTTTATAGATAACATTTTTTCTCGAGAATGGTAACTTTAGGCTCCAAATGGTATACCGTACCACAAAACAGCGATGTAACAGTATTAAAATATCTACATATGCATAGATATGNAACAGCGATGTAACAGTATTAAAATATCTACATATGCATAGTACATATTTTCGTTATTATTAGAACTGCATCGCAAAACACAGTTAACATTTGAAATCTTATTTTAACTTTTATTTTTTTCACCGTGGACTAAGTACAAAGTGATAAACCTCTAGTAAAAGAGAGGTCAAAACAAAACAACTACCAAGAAAAAAAGAGAATATATAGTAAAGTTATATATTTTTAATATTTTTTTTACCTTACCTTGGAAATTAAGAAAAATTAGAAAAAAAAAGAAAAAAAGAAAAAACTCCAAAATTTTCTTATTTTTAAGGCTTTTCCTTAAAGAGTGAAGCTAATCCGGTGACGGCCTTCACTTCTCTCTCCACCGCCACGTCATCATCGCCGTCGTTTGGAGAGGAGGAAGAAGAATTACTATTCACTCCCGGAGATAAACATTTCTCCTCAAAAACCAGCTCAATCTCTACATTTTCCACCACCGTCTCCTTCTCCGCCGCATCCACCACCGTCTCCTTCGTCTCCGTCTCTGTCTCCGGCTCACCGGCGTTGGCTCGTGTGTAATTAGAGAGCCATTTAGATCTCATATACTCAGCTTTCCTCCACGGAGGAAAATGCATACCTTTCTTCTTCAAACTCTGTTTCGCCGCCTCCGATATCAAAATCACAATCTGACTTAACCGATCAGATTTTCCGACGAAAATGAACGGTAGAGATTGAAGCAACGTCTTGTAACCACTTGTTTGTCTCGCTATATCGAACTCTGATCTGAAATCTACATCGATTATTAACCTTTCTTCTCCGATCATCACATCTATATACTCATATTCACCTGCAAACAAACAAACAAAAAAATTAAGTAGTTGTGTTGTTGAAGAAGATGAAGAAGAAGAAGATGAAGATCTTTAAATTACCAGCTGGAAACGAAGAAGATTTATTCCATTGTGATTTACAGATTGAAGAATCATAATTAAGAGATTTGAGTCCTTCGTTAACGATCTTCTTCATTTCATCTTTTCGTTTCACTGATTTGTTCTTATCTACAATCTTCGCCGCGTCGGCTAATAGATTCCTCTCAGCGACGGTTGTGCACGGAATCAAACTCTGATTTCAGATCGGAGAAATTCAAATTCAAATTCAGTTTTCAGGTTCAAAATCAAAGGAGAAATCAAGAGNATTTACAGATTGAAGAATCGTAATTAAGAGATTTGAGTCCTTCGTTAACGATCTTCTTCATTTCATCTTTTCGTTTCACTGATTTGTTCTTATCTACAATCTTCGCCGCGTCGGCTAATAGATTCCTCTCAGCGACGGTTGTGCACGGAATCAAACTCTGATTTCAGATCGGAGAAATTCAAATTCAGATTTCAGGTTCAAAATCAAAGAAGAAATTAGAGANGAGATGATCAGAAGCGTCGCAACCGTCGATTGAACCACCGAATAGATCTGATTCATCATCGGAAGAACCATCGTTGTTGCCGTTAAAGCAATTACAACGATTACGTCCACATTTAGCTTGTTTCTCGTTGTTTTCTTCTATGAAGTTCTGAACCATCTTCGCTAAGCAAACAGAGCTTGGTTCAAACTCCGTCACTGCTCCGCCGCTGTATTGAACTTCACCACCGGGAACGACGGCGGGGACGGTTACGGCGGCGGAGGTTGTTGAGCTTCTTGTANCTTGTTTCTCGTTGTTTTCTTCTATGAAGTTCTGAACCATCTTCGCTAAGCATACAGAGCTTGGTTCGAACTCCGTCACTGCTCCGCCGCTGTATTGAACATCACCACCGGGGACAACGGCGGGGACGGTTACGGCGGCGGAGGTTGTTGAGCTTCTTGTAAACGGCCGATCAAATAACCGTTTGAGACGAGATTTGAGCACTGGTTTGTTGACTGATTCAGCTCGAGTTACAGTTGGTGAATCGATATCAATCGGTTGGATCTTCATTGTAAATGGCATAATCTCACACAAAAGATTTGAAGAAGATCTCTAAGTTTCTCTTCTTCTTNAAACGGCCGATCAAATAACCGTTTGAGACGAGATTTGAGCACTGGTTTGTTGACTGATTCAGCTCGAGTTACAGTTGGTGAATCGATATCAATCGGTTGGATCTTCATTGTAAATGGCATAATCTCACACAAAAGATTTGAAGAAGATCTCTAAGTTCTTCTCTTCTTCTTCCACAAGTCAATTCAAATTCAAATTCTCCATTTACAGTTTCAGATCTCTTCAACAAAAAAAAGCGAAAAAAAATTCTTCAAAAATTCCAAAATTGGATTCACAAAAACCTCACAGCTAAAACCAGAAGGAAGCTTCTGAAATCAGCGGATCATCTTCTTCACAAAAACGAAGCAAAGAATAATAACTAAGAAAAAAAAAGTCTAAGAGACAGATCGGCGACGGTTTTCACGGAAAACATGACGGCGATGGTAAGAAACGACGGCGTTACTAGTAACGGAAACAGAAATCATAACCGGAATATTTAATTTTCCGGTGAGATTCATCGCCGGAGAGAAAAAACAAAATTATACTTGTGATTTTATAAAAAAAAACGTGATTTGTGACGATGATGATAATTTGTTATTTTCTTGTGTGTGTGTGTGTATGTGTGGATGGTGTGGGTTAAAGAGAGGTTGGCTTAAGTTTATAAAGGAGTGTAGNTTCAAAAATTCCAAAATTGGATTCACAAAAACCTCACAGCTAAAACCAGAAGAAGCTTCTGGAAATCAGCGGATCATCTTCTTCACAAAAACGAAGCAAAGAATTATAACTAAGAAAAAAAAAAGTCTAAGAGAAAGATCGGCGACAGTTTTCACGGAAAACATGACGGCGATGGTAAGAGACGACGGCGTTACTAGTAACGGAAACAGAAATCATAACCGGAATATTTAATTTTCCGGTGAGATTCATCGCCGGAGAGAAAAAACAAAAATTATACTTGTGATTTTATATAAAAAAAAACGTAATTTGTGATGATGATGATAATTTGTTATTTTCTTGTGTGTGTGTGTGTGTATGTGTGGATGGTGTGGGTTAAAGAAGAGGTTGGCTTAAGTTTATAAAGGAGTGTATAGAGAGAGACGAAGCTGACTAGGCACTGTAAATGCCACGTCGGATATTAACTTTTATTTTTTACCGTTTAACCTTCTTTTAGTGGGAAGTTTTTTTTGTCCTTCAGCGTGGTGGTGAATCTTTTTTACGGAGACGTGTCAGTAATTGTGGTAATTGTAGAATTACGTTTTTGTCCTCCATGGAATATTGGGTATATCCGAAAATGGATTATTCGTTTTTTTCAAATTTATAGTGGAAACTGACTCTTGGCCAATGATAAATCAACACGTGTCTTAAGTAAATCTATTACTCCTTGTTCTGGACCGTCTGATGAAAATAAAAGTTATACGTATTAGATTTAATACAGTATTGTTAGCCTCGGCATTCGGAATTCGGATCCGATTTACTTCGGTTTTTTTTTGGGTTCGGATAATTCGGATAGAAGAATTTAATATCCGTTCGAGTTTTATGATTATTTGGATCGGATTTGGTTCCAATTTTTTCGGATTGGAATAATCTGGATAGGATAATTTATTATCCGTTCGGACTTTTATAACTATTCGGATTGGATTCGGTTCGGATACAATTTGTATGATCGGTTTATTAGAGTAATAATATAATGTCAGTAAATAGGGAAAACAATATTAGACTGACCACTAAAGGACAAAAGAAAGAAAAAGACTGAGAATTTTTTATTTTTTATTTACTAAAAGAAAAAGTAAAAGTTATGTGGCAGTAATTATCTGAATGTTGAAATGATAACACTATATTACTGTATATAGATTTTTTTAAAACTTTATACCCATGCTGTAATTATGAGACTTTAAGCTTTACTTTATTTAACCCACATTAAAATCACAACCATTAATTAAAAAGAGAAAAATTACTAAAAATCATGCAAAAAGACAGGGGCCCAAATATTTGACCGTTTGGTCTATTCATATAAAGAAAAGTAAAAGTTAACAAAAGAAAAAAATATATATATAGATAAAACGAAAGTTTTAAATAGAGTAAAAAAGAAAAAGGTGGAATAAGAATTTAAAGAAATGTACGGTTAAAAAAAAGAGAAACGAATATAAAAAAGAAGATGACTCTTCCTTTGTACGCATGTATGCAATTATCCTAGCTGCTGGTAAATTTGAAGACATGAATAAAATACATTATGAGTTTCAATAGTGACTACTCAATTCGTATGTAGTATCATTGTATAATATATGTCTCGATATTCATATTCAAAAATTGTATCACGCATCTAGAATTTAATATTGTTTTGTAATGAACATATTCAAGAAAATGTTGTCAACGTACTGAAACACATTTATATTGTACATAGTTCACTTATTTTTAATATTTGAAAATGTTAAGCTACATGGATTTAAAGCTTGTACGTATAAATTTCCCTACTATATACGTGTATATAAAAAAAATCCATAAACTTTTATTTTATTTTTAGTTTAGTACAGTGGGATTTTGTTTAATATTATTTTCTTTGTTTCTTGAATATAGATTTTTTAAAATTTTTACACTTATTAAGAAATTATTATATATATTTATTTTTTTCACATAAAACACTTTTCGTAAATGCTAACTAATAAGAATTAAATAAATTCAAAATTTTCAATTAATATTTTTTAAAATTTGCAATTTCTTAAGATTAATTAATAAAAAAATACATGAAATATGTAAAAAATAAATTTCTTTGTCAAATTTAAGAAACAGAGAAAGTACTAGTAATTTTTTTTTTTTTGGTAAAAAAGTACTAGTAATTGTTCTTTTCAATAAAGCAATATAAATATATTCTATTATTCGTGTGTGTGTGTGTGTGTGTGTGTGTGTTAAAACAGTAATGCTATATTGCTAGCAATATTAAAAATCGAATTAAATAAACACTGGAAGACATGAAAAGAAAAAAAAAGAAAAGAAATAAGGATTCTTCTCCCCAAAACAAAAAGCTGATGATACTTTCCCTCTACAGCAATCAAGTTATCAAAACCCTTTTTCCATCACTTTAAATTTTCCCCTTTTTTCCCCTGTGCGTGACATACATACACATACATATAATAATATACACATATATATATACATATATAAATAAGTAGACTATGAGTTTTTTTTATAGAAATTAACAAAATAAATATAGGAAAAATATGTGACGAAAATTTCGGATAATATAATCGGTTTGCGAATTTTGGTAGTTAAATTCACTATTAAACTCTTAGTAATTTGGATAAGTGTCAACTTTGAGACACTAAAAATTCTCTTCGAAATAAACATTTGGAGAAATTCTGATTCAAATAATTTTATATGTTTTTTGGAAATTTAGTTAATTTTTTACAGAAATTAAATATTTCAAACAGGAAATACAATATTTTATCTCATACCTTACCTAATTTTTTTTACCGCTTAGACTAAATTAAACATAAAAATTATATATAGGACGGCAAATTTATAATGGATACATGGTAAAACGAGTTTTTAGTCTCAAAACATCGGATGCAGAATATGTACGACAATCTATCAAGCATGTTTGCTCTAATGACATGTTTTAGGAGTATTAGCCACACCACACTTATTGTAAAGGAAAACTATAAAATAAGGCATGATTTTATATGAATTGATCCAATTTGACATTGTTCTTTCAATCTTTCATACAACAGTCTTTAATTAGTAGATATTACGACAGCTTATTATTTTATTTATTTATCTTTTTAATACTTCATAAGTCTTACCTAGCTAAAACATCCTAAAACAAACATTAAGATAACCAAACATTGCTTAAGAATATCTATTTCTACACTTCAACTCTAACTCTAATAAGCATACTAATTATTAACCCATCTTCTAGAGGGGTACTATTAGAGGTTAAAGGTTGCTAGTCAACGTTTGTTGGTCAACTATTGTTAATGACTGTTAGTCGTTAAACAGTTTGTTACAGAGTGATTAGTGAGTTAATCACATTGTATATAAGGTGATGATTCACCATTGAACAACTTTTTTTTTTGTTTTGGTCAAACACCATTGAACAACTTAAGCTTAATGAAATACATCTTTAATATCTCTTCTGCGCTAAATCTGTTGGGTACATTTGAAGTACCGTGGTTTATTCAGCTATATGTAATTATATATTCTAATAGTATAAAGTATAAATGAAGGCTTATTGGCATTTGACAGTAATGCAGATTATTTTTAAATCTTATGAAGCTCTTACCCATATTAATTTGCAGTTTGAGCTGTCTATAATCTACATGAAAGTTTTTCACTTTTGAAATTTTATTTGTTAACTCAATGGGTAACAAAATCCCAGCATTTATGATACAAATATGTTTTTTAAAAACCAACACACCACCTAGTTTTTTGTTTCTTACCTTTATTATTTCTTAGATTCCCAAATAAACTAAATTTTAATTAAGGGGGAACAGTAATACACCTCTGGGACCTGACAACACTAATTATTTCCACTCCCATTTTACCTTTTTTATCCTCTTCCTTTTGGCTTTTTCTTTATAATTTATTTAATTCCTTAATCATGATTTCAGGCATTAAAGTATTATTTACCTTTTAGCCCAAAAAAAAAAAAAAGTATTATTTACCCAACCTTTGGTTTCAAAATCAACCACTTTGTCATGCCTTAACCCAACCACCATATCGAAATTTCCCAAATGACGTATTTCTCTGTTACCAATAAAACCTTTGTTTTTTTGTTTTTTTTTTCTGAATTAAATTGTGAAATACTTAAATACCAAGATGCAGTTGAATATGATTATAGCCGTTTAGCTTTTTCAAGTCCAATTGATTTGGTATTACATTTCATTATACTCCTAATAGTATTATTTTCGAAAAAGTACATTTGATGCTTCCGCTTTAGAGAACTTCTTTCATGAATTGCAATTATTCTATTTCAAAATCCATCATTAAGTTCCCTCTACACATTTTGTGGTCTATTGGTGTTTAGACTGTAAAAACTGTGGAAACTTTTATTCTTTTTAAAATTTTAAAAATCATATTTTTTCCAATCAAACTTTAAATAATCCTAATATTTATAAAAAGTTTTATAGATTAATTAAAAAAATAGGTAAGTTGGATGAAAAAAAATTTGGTCAAAAAAAAAGTTTCATTCTAACAACTACAATAAAACGAATTATGATTAGAACCCGTATAATTTAACCCCAAAAAAATTATTATAATCCGTATAAATATTATCTATTTGGATTTCTATTTTTTTGTAGATTATATATATGATTAATGTGTTGATGCAAATTTTACCAACTTATAATTAAAGTATTAAACTCATCTAACTAGATGATTTCGTGATTCAACAGATTTATTAGAAAATGACAAAATGCTAATTTGTAAATTATATCTTGTTAATATCATTGGCGGAGAAACATAGCTACGTTTGAACTGATTCAGAGATTAGCTGTTTCCAAGACTCATATACATCATCATAATTAACACTTTTGATTTTTCAATGAATTTAGGGAAAGTTGCAGCCTTTGATCATTTTTTTCTTTTGCTTGATAGGCTCTGGGAATTGCCAAGTTTAATTAGGCCCTACCTTCGATGAATTTCATGAGTTTGTCCATATTTTCCGTACTATTTATTTGTAAACCATAGTAACAATAAGTACTCTATTTTAACCACTACTAGTAGTAGTTTTTTTTACTAACTGGCCAATTCATAATTTATGATTTTCAAATAAGTATAGAGTGGACTTTCTTCCATGTCTTGAAATATAGTATAAGAACGTATTTATCATTCCTTCTAATGATTTAATAAAAAATTATTATTTCAATTTATTCTGGAACATTTCAATTTATTATTTCAATTATAGAAAGTGTACCCTATTTTTCTAAGTGAACTAATAATTATATTGACAAAAAAGACACTTTTCTTTTCACAAAAATTGAAGAGATATTTTTTTTTGTATTAATATGTTGTGGATTTGTGGTCCAAGATTTTTTTTGAATGATAATAGACTATATAATTTAGTGAATAAAGACTATTCGATTACATATTTAAGATATGGAGTAGTAGTTTTTAGAGTCTGAAATTGATTTTTTTTTTCTTTTTCTTACAACAGTATTTATTAAGTATCACTACAATTGAGTTGGAGCCTTATGCTTCTCCATGGTCTAGGACTTCTCATTCCTCAGCCAAAAAATCTCTGATTTTCTTCTTCAAAGCCAAACGAATGACATAAATTTGTCGAGAGTGACTGTATCTATATATATTAATTTTAATTATATTGAGCCAAAAATCCTAATTATAATACGTAGGTTTGTAATTTTTATCACTAAATATATTTTTAAATGTATTGTTTTTTTTTTCTGGCTAAACAAATTTATTGACATCAAAAAGAGTTTATAAAATCATTTCAGAAACTTTGAAAAGCAAATTATTACAGAAAAATAAAATATATTTTTTATTTTGAAATCAATGAAATAGCATGATAAACCCATTTTGAATGTGATAGAATTATCTATTATAGATGTAAATATTTGCCCTCAAAAAAGATGTTAATATAATAAGAAATAGAAATTTCTCCAATTTTGTATTCAATATCGAAACCCTTGATTATTTGTTTTTAAAAATTTAACCCTCAATTATGTTTTATAACAAAATCTCAATTATATCACAAGATGTTGAAAGGTTGATTCACTTGATTATTTTATACCGTTTGACAATTATTTGTGAATAAAAAGCCAAATGAATTCGTTTTCAACTGTAATTACAATCAGGTCAATCAGATGTTCACCAAAAAAAAAAATAATCTGCATAATCTTTTAATTACATGTTGTTTAATTCATTGGGCAAAGGCAATAATGCGAGAAAGCGAAGTTAGACAATTTAACACGGTTACCGTTCACCTACATGTATGTACGTATTTTCATAATAAACATACTTAACCTTAAGACTTATTAACTATCAATGAGTAGACTTTGGAGAATAATGCCTACTTAAACATGTTTGGCCTACTTTGAATGCAACACATAGATGTAACATAACTAATGTTAGAGATCGAAGAATACAATATATACAATTAGACATGTCAATCAATAATACAATTTTCATAGAGTCTTTAACTAGTAATTTACGACTTTATGATACCCCTAGGCCCGTTAAACTTTTATCTCTTGTAGTTTCCTAAGTATATATATTAATATGAAGTTTATCAAAAACATGAAAATATGGGAATATATGAAAATTTAAAATTTAATATGATAGTAATTTTATTTGATGTGGTCATATTATACGTACGTAGAGAGTTTTTCTGATTATATATGATTAACTAAATGATTTTGTACCATATTAATACATAACTCATCATTCACTCATCACTCTCTTTTGTTAATTGTGTTCTCTAAATTTGAGTTTTGAGTTTTGACCTTTTAAATAAATATAATATCTATAGAAACGTGTGTCTTACACGATCCAAACTCTGACTCTAATTCATAGTCGTCTATGAGGAGTATATATCTTTTTAGACTCTTGATCTGTGACAAAATAAAAAAATTAAATAATCTATTATAATATATATCGTGTCTTATATGAATTCGTAATTTAGGCTTTTAAAAAAAAATATAAGATGCGATATACTTTTTTTTTTTGGCCTAAAGCTCATGTAAGAACTTTTCCTGTGTTTGGCGAACTCTTTTTTTTTCTATTTGGTTGTTTAGGCAGAAATTCAGGTATGACTCTTTTTCGTTTTGGTGGATTGGGTTTTAATGGTTTTGTTCAAACCTAACAAATAGTTCAATTTAGTTTAAAACATCTTCTTTTTTTCTTTTTTTATGTGAGGTCTAAAATGTAGTTAATCTTTGTGTTAGTGAGATTCATTGGTTCATGTTAAATTCATCACTTAAACTCTTTTTTATTTTGAAACATAGGGACTATTCTTAACATAAAAACCAAAAAAAAAACATAGGGACATTTTTTTTTTGTATGAATGTAAAATTTATTCACCAAAAAAACGTTTTTGCAATGGATGCTACAAGAAGTTTGAAATTGGTGTTGAAAATTTAAAAGTACAAAACTAGGCTATACTTCGGATGTGGAACCAGTAGCGAAGGCCTTCCTCAAACCTTCCGGTTTCGCGAATGGTGCTAAACCGATTCCGAACGTGCTTAACATAGGGACATTATTGTATTCTCTTGGATCGATTTTGAAATAGTTAGTTATGACATGACGAGAATTAACTCTTCGAATGAAACATGTCTTTTCTTTGGTACCAGTAAATAAATGCGAAAATTTCGGAGAAGAAATTAATAAGTTTGTTTTTAGAAAAAAAAATAAAAAATAAAGTTTGTTACAATAGGAAACGTCATCATCTTAAAATATCCCCATTGGTTGGCCTACCCCATTTCAATTTTCCATAAGTTTAAATCTAAGCTTATCTTTACATATCAATCTACTCTTTATAATTTTTCTATTCATTACATTAGTTTCTACATTCTTATTATGATGTTTTTTTTGGCACCTCTCCTATAATGTATTTATACGTATTATTTCGTTTCATATTATTATATTCACGTACATGTCTGACAACAAATATAAAAACGTACTTGTAGATCTATAGGTATACAATAAATTTGTTGTATACGCATTCTCGAAGATGCTTTGAAATTATACATATATGTTCAGAGACGTAAGTACAATGGTATATATCGTTAGAGTCCGTTCGATCACCATATCTTAAAATTCTGAATCCGGATAAAATGTGGAATCGAATAAATAAAAATAAAAGTAGTTGTGGACCCTCGAAAAAAATATAAAATAATATATATATTATATGATTGCTTGCACACATGGATAAGAGAAAATTGAGTTTAGGGTTACAGATCAGTGATCAGATCTGAATATTAAATTTAGCAAATTAGAAAAGGACTGAATAAGACATAAAGTGTTTTGATAATGAAGGTCTTGTCCATACTTACAGTGATCTATATATATATGGATGTGTAATATATGATAATGAATGTAATGATAATATTGATATGATGGTTATATTTTTACACAAATATATATACTGCTTTACATCATCATTACCCTACCTGTTTTTTGCTTCTTTTTTGTTTTTTTGGAATTTTGTTGCTGTTTCTTTTGAGCATATTCTTCTTTTTTTTTTCTCATAATTCAGATTTGTGCAGACAAAACAAAGCATCTTATACACATATTTGCTAATGCAAGAAATTTAAAGAGTTACTTATTATTTACTGAGATTCAATTTTTTTAATTAGTTGTATATAGAAAGAAGATCACCTAAAAATAGTTGAACAAGAGAAAGACTTTTCTTATGCAATGTAACAATTAATTTCCAATAATACATTTGTTGTTATTATAAAAGTGGGTGTATATATGTACGATGTTCATAATTTAGTGGTTGAATTCACAGCCAATAACATGGATATAATTTTTAGTAATTTATTGTTGCTATTGTTGGTGTTGTTGTCTCTATTATCAATTTATTGCATTGTTTATTTTGTTTGTATATGTCTTTATAATTCGTACCCGTAAAGAATTAACTAATTAAGTAAAGGTCCCTATTCTCAAATCTCAACATATAATAATTGAATTATTGAACTGTTTCATGATTAATCTAAAACTTGTGAGTCTTTGGATTTAAATATATGAGAGGGTCCATTTACTTCTATTATAATAGAGTTGGGACCATTGATTTAAGTGATGCAAACAGTAGAAGGGAAGATATGATCAAATCCTCCAATATTATTTGATTTACATTAATTTAAACTATAGTGTATAAAAAATACTTTATCTAACTCTTGTGCATTTAAAAAATCAGCTAAAGTTTTATGCTAGAATATGGTGTTCTATATTCCGATAGTAGACTAATTCAGAGACATACTTGACGAATTTAATAATGTTGATGATATGTTTCTTC